>JAFFST010045909.1:19815-43165 GCA_022414735.1 Noturus placidus | reverse complement strand
TATTAGTTATTTATTTTGGACAAAAAGCAAATATTGTAAAATATCTTAAACGTTTTTGGCCAGTTACCTATATTCAAGATCAGGGTCATGTGATCTTACAGGATTACTCTCTGATCCCATCTTCAGTTACTTCATGCAACCTTGGTGTAACCATAGACAATCAACTGTCCTTTTCCTCGCACATTGCTAATCTGACACTCTCATGTCGATTTCTCCTTTACAATATTCCTCCATGTCTATCCATACAATCCACTCAAGTGCTGGTTCAGTCTCTTGTCATTTCAAGACTGGATTACTGCAACTCACTCCTGGCAGGTCTTCCTCTGAGCACCTCTGCAACTGATTCAGAATGCAGCTGCACGACTGGTTTTCAAACCTCCTAAGTTCTCCCACACCACCACATTGCGACACTCCCTCCATTGTCTTCCTGTAGCTGCCCGCATCAGCTTTAAAAACACTGATGCTTGCCTATAAAGCAAATAAAAAAAAATGCACCAACACCCACTTACTCAAATCACTTATCACACCCGACACTGCACCACTCTCCCTTTGATCCTCTAGCACCGCTCGGCCTGTCCTACCATCTCTCGGGATATAAGAAAGGCATGCATCAAGACTCTTCACTCTTCTAAAGACCTACCTCTTCCTAAATTAGCACTTTTCAATTAAAATAAAAGTGTAAACCATGTGTTTCTTACTATATTACCACCCAAACAGAGTTTTTAGACTAGTGGTATTAGTCTGTGACCTAGTGAACCCGTATCAGGATGTATTTTTTGATAGAGATTACAAAGCACTTCTGTAAGTCGCTCTGGATAAGGGCATCTGCCAAATGCCGTAAATACATTACGTTTACATTTATTCATTTAGCAGATGCTTTTATCCAAAGCGACTTACAAATGAGACACACTCACACACCAATGGTAGCAGAGCTGCATGCAAGGTGCTAGCTTGCCATCGGGGGCAACTTAGGGTTCAGTGTCTTGCCCAAGGACACTTCGGCATGGGATCATCCAGGCCAGGATTCGAACCACCAACCCTACGATTAGTGGATTAGTGGACAACCCGCTCTACCGACTGAGTCACAGCCGCCAGAGTCACAGCCGCCAGAGCCACAGCCGCCAGAGCCACAGCCGCACATTCATAAATATGAATGTAACTTTAAGCAGCCCCAAACAGTGATGCTCCCACCACCATGTTTCTCAGTTGGTATGAGGATTTAATGCTGGTACTGGAAAGGCAGCACCAATCCCAGCAAACAAACACTTCTGAAATATGCTTGCCTGAGATGTCTTAACATTTTTTGAATGGTTAAACATACGTCTTAGATAAATGTTTACTACAGAATTACCCAAATGGTTTCAGAAAGCAGATCTGTTGCCTGGAATTGTACAAGTGTGAAAAAAAAAACCCAAACAAACATTCAGTTCTATATTTTTGGGAGCAAAAGTGACTGGCACTGCACGTTTGTGGCTGCATATTTCACTAAACTGTAAAATATGGAATTTATTATTAAAAAAAATAATAATTCCAGTCTGTTTCTTCATGCAGTTGGTGCTTGGTTAAAACTGTAAAATAATAATAATAATAATAATAATAATAATAATAATTCAATGATTTAATTACTCCCCCTGCTGCTCATTTACACAGCAGCTATGAAATCTCATTTCATTAATCACGTCAGTCGACTCCAATGATGTGACGAGCATGAGGTATAAGGCAGGATCGCTTAATAATGTAACTCAACGCAGTGCGGCTTGAAATTGAAATAAGGAAGTGCTGCCAAAATAACTTAACCACATTGACGAGTTTACTCTTGCATATCCAGTACAACACAGCTTCGTGAATTTTCTGCTCAAACACATCTTGATGAACTGAATTGCAGACAGTGCAGTTTGTTGATGTTAGTGTCTGACAATTTATGTGATTAAGATATTTAATCATAAAGCCTTGACCCTCAATGTGAACAAATTATATTTAAACAGCATGTCGGTGTGAAACTTCACATAATATGTTCAGTTGCATGTAAATAACATTTGTTCTTTTTTTGCATATTATATATATATATATATATATATATATATATATATATATATATATATATATATATATATACATACACGCCATGTGTGTGCGGAGTTTGCATGTTCTCATCGTGCGTCCGGGGTTTCCTCCGGGTACTCCGGTTTCCTCCCCCAGTCCAAAGACATGCATGTTAGGCTGATTGGCGTGTCTAAAGTGTCCGTAGTGTATGAATGTGTGTGTGAGTGTGTATGTGATTGTGCCCTGTGATGGACTGGCACTCTGTCCAGGGTTTACCCCGCCTTGTGCCCGATGCCTCCTGGGATAGACTCCAGGTTCCCCGTGACCCTGAAAAAGGAGTAAGTGGTAGAAGATGGATGGAGAGAGATATCTATATACACACACACAATAAATAAATTATATATATATAAAAATTTTGTGTGTATATATATATATTTTTTTTTAAATACAAGTACAATGTAATTTGGTATTGAAACCACAACTGTGAGGTTCTGTTTATGGAAGTCTTTCATGTTATCAAACCCCAGTGTGAATTATTAAACCTGAAAGTGACCTTAGGAATGATGAGTGAGCAGATAAATACACCTGAAGGGCAGATGATAAAATTGCATAAACCTGTTTCAACCATTTTATGCAAGAAATAATAAAAAGATTCATTCCTCGAGATAAATTAAACATTTCAGTACTTCACAAAATCCGATTAAGTTCATTTATCTAAACAGGCAAACTTATCTAGACCGGTCAACACTGATCATCCTGCTCAAAGTGTTCAGCAATAAACATGTGGCAGATGGATTTTTCAGCAGATTCTGTGTCAGGTTCTGTGAATCAATTGTTGAGCAGCACTTTTATACCAAAAGTCCTTTCTGATATGAATTCATGTGATGTATTGATCCCGCACACACACACACACACACACACACACACACACACACACACACACAGCTTGTCTGCTAATTGGAAAAATGTCAGCATGCTGTTTTTCATCACCGTTAAGGGATGTTCTTATGATTCCTCTATTTATAACTTTAGACATATTGGAAAAATCTATTCATTTGCTGACTGTCATTAATCAGGTGTTAGTGCATAAAATGTTTAGTCAACATCTTCCCAATTGGGGTTGTAGTATTTGTCTTTTAAGTCACAGAACACTTTAAAAAAAAAAAAAAAAAACAACAAAACAAAAACATCATACACACATTTCTTATATAATACCCAGGCAAGAAGAGTATAGGCAGGGGTGAATACAGGCTGTCTGAGGGGCAGGGGCAAAAATATCAAAAAGGGCATCTCCTACTGTACACACAATGGGGGGACAGGGGCACCTGGAGGGCGTTACCTCGATAGTAATAACTTTTCTACTACAAATGCACCCTGGATGGCACATTTTGCCACACACAGGAGCACCTAGACGACATTTCATCTCATTCTCTTGCATGTAGTAGAGCCTACAGGGCACTTCATCACATTTCCGCACCCTAGAAGGCACGTCATATTTTCTTACTCATAGTGGAGCCTATAGGTCACTGTATTTCCTCCACTGGAAGGGCACCCATTAGGACCATTGATCATATTTTCATGTGTATAGGGGAAGACTAGAGGGCATTTCATCATGATTTCTTGCATCTAGTGGCACCTATAAAGGCCCTGCATCTCATTTTGTCCCCCACTGAAAGGGCAACCTGGAGGACATGTTTACTTGTACATAGAGGAACCCTAGAGGGCATTTAATCACATTTTTCTTTGCCATTTGAAAGTGAATTACAAATATAAATTTATCCACAATAAATAAATAAATGAAGATACAAATATTTTTTGTAATTCACAGATAAACCCACAAAGCAAACTCCACACACACACACACACACACACACACAGGAGGTGGGAATTGAACCCTCAACCGTGGAGGTGTGAGGGAAACATGCTAACCCTTAAGCCACCAAAATATAATTAACATTTTTGAAAAAAAAAAAAACAACAAAAAGCTACTTAAATTGAGAAATAATTGACCCAGTCAATAGTTTAATTTTGAAATAAATATGTAATCTTATTGTCACATACCAGGAATGAGGTCATCTATATTTTCAAATGATATTTGCAGAAGTCCCTCCCTGGTGCTTGTTGATTGGCTAGAGTAACATTAATGAACAAAAGCCATGTAATCAATAAATGGAGTGATCTACAAATAAAAGCATCTGATTTCACAAACTCATGACACAGCAAATAAGGTTGTGCACTCCAAAAATACTTGTGAACCTCATTTTATTGTTGTTAATCACTTACTGTTTATTTGTCGAGCTTTTACTCAAATCCACAAATATTTTAGACATTATTTGAAGATTATGCAACAAGAGGGACACCAATTCAGCATGAGTACTTAGGTTCTATCATGACTACGAATCCTACCATGGCTTGCTTGGTGGTGGAAATAGCGACTGCTTTGCCAAGCCGCACCAAACACGTTAAACGCCACCAATTCGACCATTTCGGAAGCCAGAGACAGCCAATTTATTTGATTTTATTTGTTGAACAATCAGCCTAACCACTTACATTTTCATACAAATTGGCTCATGCAAACTTTGCAATCAGGAGTCAACGCCGTCCTGATTGCAGTTCCTAAGTCTAATTTTGTAATCTCGGGGTTACAGCTGCCTTGAGTCCAGCAGTGAAAGGACATGCCAGCCACTCCACTGCATCAGAAGGGGAGTGTGTGCTCTCCGCTCTCCACTTCTCCAGATCTGTGATTAGTTTTTGGATTGCTATTCAGGTAGCATGGTGCCCAGCTGTTTGGGGTTTTTAAGTAATTACAGCTTCAGCTGGAGTTCAGACGCGCTACATTAACCTCCTATAGATTCGGCACAAACTTACTGACCTCTCCTACACTTTCCCAGTGTGACGTCAGGATAATCATAGTGATTTAAAGGAAGCCTATTGTCTTCATTCACCTATGCTGACTGTCCACATCTACTAGATAAAAGGTGGAAAATTGAAAGCAATACCTTGCAATGTATTGACAAGTGAATAGCCAAATGAAGTGTTATTTTTGAAAGTGAACAGTTGAAAGGTTGATGGTGTAAAGTCGATTGTAAAGTCGACCCTTCGTAGGCACATCCTGACTTGTAATGCGTAAAGTGATTGTACTGTAGATATAAATTTGTCGCACCGAGTGACACATTAAACGGCACAGGGAAATGTTTAGTGTCAATGTTTTTCAGTTAACATATTTAATTTGAGGCATGGACTCTACAAGATCTCTGAAGTTGTGCTGTTGTATCTGGCACCAAGACGTTAGCAGCAGATCCTTTAAGTCCTGTAAGTTGCGAGGTGGAGCCTCCATGGATCGGACTTATTTGTCCAGGACATAAATGGTAAATGGTGCACTTATATAGCGCTTTTATCCAAAGCGCTTTACACTGTGTCTCATTCACCCATTCACACACACACCAATGGGAGCAGAGCTGCCATGCAAGGCGCTAACTTGCCATCGGGAGCAACTTGGGGTTCAGTGTCTTGCTCAAGGACACTTCGGTATTTGGAGTCACACGGGTCAGGAATTGAACCGCCAACCCTATGATTAGTGGACAACCCGCTCTACCACCTGCGCCACAACCGCCCCCATAAACGCTCAGTTGGATTGAGATCGGTGGAATTTTTAGACCGAGTCAACACCTCAAACTCAGTCATGTTCTTTAAAATGTTCCTGAAATGTTTTTGCAGTGTGACAGGGCGCATTATCCCGCCGAAAGAGGCCACTGCAGTTCTGGTATACCGTTAACATGAAGGGGTGCATTTGGCCTGCAATTATGTTTAGATAAGTGGTACATGTCAAAGTAACATCCTCATGAATGCAAAGAGGCATTCATGTCCCAAAGTTTAATGGCAAAACTTTTCCCAGAGCGAGCATCACACTGCCTCCACCGGCATTTCTTCTTCTCATAGTGCATCCTGGTGACATCTCTTCCTCAGGTAATCGACGCACACACACCTGGCCATACACATGATGTTAAAAAAATGTGATTCATCAGACCAGGCCGACTTCTTCCATTACTGCGTGGTCCAGTTGTAATGCTCACATACCCCTTGCAGGCACTTTCAATGGTAGACATTGGGTCAGCATGGGAACTCTGGCCGGTCTAAAGCTACATACACAGCAAGTCGGGAAGTTCTGACATCTTTCTATCAGAGCCAGCATGAACTATTTCAGCAATTTGTTCTACAGTAGCTGTTCTGTGTGATCGGTACATACAGGCCTGCCTTTGCTCCCACTCGCATTAATGAGTCTTGGGCACTCATGACCCGGTCTCCGGTTCACCAGTTGTCCTTCCATGGACCAATTTTGATAGGTACTAACCACTGCATACTGAGAACACCCCACAAGATCTGCTGTTTTGAAGATGGTCTGACCCAGTCATCTAGCCACCACAATTTGGCCCTTGACAAAGTTGCTCAGATCCTTACGCTTGCCCATTTTTCCTGCATTCAACACTTCAGCTTCAAGAACTGACTGTTCACTTGCTACCTAATATATCCCATTGCTTGACAGGTACCATATATTTTGAATATGAATATATATATATATATATATCAGAATTTAATTTTGAGAAGGTGAAGTTTTCCCAGGCTACCACACAATAATGAGTCATTACTTATGCATAGCATTGCATGCCCCTGAAATGATGCACTGCGCGCGCGCACACACACACACACACACACACACCACTGAAGTTAATTTCCCTGAGGCTTGCACTACTAATGTCTTCATTTTGATTTGAAAGCTGTCTATTCTTCATTAAGCCTCATTGAGAACCTAATAAAAGCAAACTTATGAGTCTATCCATCCAACAGTGATGTATTATTAGTCTTATCACAAATAAAACCCAATCAAAATCCAATAAAAGTCCCATATGAGAGCAGTAAAATATAAGAATTAGAAGCTGCAGCTTACTTGGGGTGTAGCACAAACATGATGCAATGAAATGCAGCCTACTCAGGCTGTAATTAGAGGAGAGAAGCCATCCAGTCTTGTCCGAGTTGAAGGGTTTCATACCGTGCAGCTTTTGAAGATGCCTGCAGCTGAGAATTTTTATAAAAAGGCAGCTGTCCTAGATATCCCATTATATCACAGGTCTCTTCAGGCTAGATTTTAGCAGAAAATATTTAGAGAAAACATGTTGCGTTGAGTTAAGATATTATTTGTGCTGATGAACAGCTGGTGTAGTTATTCACTTAAAGGACTTTAGTTATGATTTAGTTTAGTCTCAAAGTCTCCAGTTTAGTCTCAATAGTTCCTGGAAATAGTGACAACGTGGAGGATTATGCCTGATTTGCTGAGCCTAGCCGCGCTGTGCTGCACCTTCCGTTGGAAAAAAGTAGTATCTAGTATGTATTAGGTTAATTCATTCATCTTCAGCAAGTCCTTTATACTAATCAGGATCCCGGTGGTCACAGGGTTGATAACCAATCCCAGGAACACTGGAGATGACGTGGGAATACATCCTGGAAGAGATGCCAGTCTATTGATGGGTAATATGTACAATAGGGTATAAAATCATTATTCAGAATAAACATATGAATAAGAAGTGCCATCTTTTTTTTTTTTTTTATTTGAAAATAGAACCAACTAAATTTGTTAGAAAATACACTATGTATATGTCCAAAAGTTTGTGGACACCTGACCATCACACCCAGAAGTAGTTCCTCAGACATGCCACAAAGTTGTAATCACACAACTGTATAGGACGTCTTTATATGCTGTAGCATTACAATTGCATTTCACTGGTACCAAGAGGCCCAAACCTGTTCAAGCATGACACTGTCCCCGTGCTCAAAGCCAGCTCCATGAAGACATGGTTTGCAAAGGTTGGAGATGACTAACTGGAGTGTCCTGCATACAGCCCTGACCTTAACCCCACTGAACACTGTTGTGATGAACTGGAGCACTGACTGTACCCCAGACCTCCTCATCCAACCTGAATGAACACAAAGCCACGCTCCCACGTCTAGTAGAAAGGCTTTGCAGAAGAGTGGAGGTTATTATACGAGTAAAATGGGAATACATCTGGGACATTCAATGGGCACATATGGGTGTGATGGTCTGGTGTCTAAACATTTGGTCATAATATACCACAAACCTCACAAAGCCTCAGGCAAACGCTCATCTGGAACCCACAGGGTAAAAAGAAAAGAGGCTGACCAAGGAACACCTGATATTGCAACCTGGTCAGGTGGTCTTGATGTCTGATATTGTCAGACATCAAGAGAATGGGATTCAGCTGGGAACATCTGGAATGACTGGCCCAGGATTTAAATGCTTAAAGAGATCTTGCAAGCAGCTTATGTCCCGATAGGGGCCACAGGCAATGATGATTAGTATGGAGTGTCCCACATATAATAACTGCACAATTTTAAAAGACATTCCCACACACATCTGTAATTGAGTTCAAGCATGAACTGAACAAGTGATGAAGCTGAGGTTGAGGAACCACCAGAGTCAGAGTTCACACACCATGCTGACAGTACTTACATTTTGTACCTATGGTGTCCAGTGCGTTTCAGTGTTTCAGAAACACACAGTGGTGGGGTTCATATTTAATTGATCAATTAAGAAAAAAAAAGACAGAACATTCTGGTTTAGGCCAAATCCACTTTGTAAAGCACAGAGATAGATAGGGATAATTGGTGCACAAAACAGACAACTGTAGGTGACAAACTAGACAAGTTCATTCCTTCTTAACTTCACCTGTAAGTGCTTTCTTTCCGTCATATTCGTGGTGGATACAGAACATATCCCTGGAATAGTGCAGGAGTCAAGAATATATCCTGGATGAGATGCTAGTTCATCACAGAGGAACGTGCACACGCTCATTGGCAATTTAGACTCGGTCCACTTACCGTGATGTTTATGGGAGTTGGGAGGAAACCGGAGAACCCTGAAGAAACCCCTGAAGACACCCCTGAGGACATGGACATGTCAAACCCACACATATACCCCAACTAGACACAATTGCCTGTGATAATTGAGGGACAGTCAATTAAATGTCCCTGAAAACTGGAAGCAAAATGGATAATCCTGCATCAGTGCTTCATTTGAGTGAAATGGCAGATTGTATTTCTCTTTGCAAGTGTCTTAACACCAGTTTAAACATGTTACAGTCATCTTCTGGTCTTTCAGAGAGAATCTCTGGCGTTCTCTCAGCAGAAAAGCAGATGACAGTTTTTAAAACACATTGAAAACCCAGTGTCTATAAATCGCTCTATATTGTTTTCCGTTCAACATTCAGAGACAAAGCGAGCACTAATCTGTGCATGGTCCATGCATGCCATTTCTTCCTCAGCTACATCTGTGCATCTCACCTGAGATAAGTCATTTACAGCCCATGAAGTTAGAAATGATGAAGAGAAACAGCAACAGTGCAGAAAGAGGGTACATCAGTGAAATGACATTTTCACACTTGATCCTTCGACAAGAGTAAACAATCCTCTTGTAGCTTTGACTATTCTACAAGGCTTAAAAGAGGCATGATGTGAAATTACAAAGGCAGACGAATGGCTTTCCTACACTGTCTGGTTTACAGGCAAGGGCACTTCTGAATGATTTCATCATCACTGATTTGGAAGCAGAAGAAAAACTCCAGGACCCACATGGAAATAGATTTTTGAATACTTTCCATCAATAACTCCCATACAGTAATACACAACATAAAGAAAAGTCAGTTATCAGCATACATTTAATATTATTATAATAATTATTACCATCATCATCATCAATAATAAATGTGAATTGTTGTTTTTCATAATATTTTTTTAATCCATTATTGTTAAAAAAAAAATTTATGATCTGTAAAATGGCTTGCATTTATTTACAGTAAATACAGAGAGAGAGAGAGAGAGAGATATTATATAGTCACATTTTGGATTCAATATTTGGGGAAAAACAATAGCAACAACAACTCCAAAACCAAATAGATACACTTCTCTCACCAGCCAATCATCATCCAGAATAAATGTGCAACCTAAGCAGCTGTGGCCAAACATTTTATTTACACATTGAAAGAAGAGAGCAGACTCAAAACCTCAATATGGAAAGCTGGAGGAGGAGAAAAAAAATCTCAAAGATTTAGATGTTTTACATGTACTCAGAGGAAGTAATGAAAGTAATAAACTACACGACAAGTCCGACCTCCATTTGCACTATATCTGCCACATCAGCATAGTTCACTTCTGGCCATGAAAAGATAACTAGGGAAAGTTGAAATGTCTGTGGAATAGCAATAAATTTCAATGAACGCCACCGAGAAATATTTCTCTACTGTATTATTTGATTGATTCTACAATAAAAGGTGGCATTCATTTCTCATTAAAAGTAATGGACATTTTCCCTGCATTAAAATGTTTCATCTATACTTCACAACAACCTACTGTGCAATATAAATCATCAAAACCCTTCAAAAAGGTTAGAATTATTAGTGCATTAACACGTGAATCTGTTTAGCATTTCATACCAGAAACATTTGACCTGAAAACATGAACCCTTATGAAATATTTCACAAGTCACTTGTTCGACAGGAAGTTGCGAAAATCATCCGAATTTCCCGAAGGTCATGGGAAGAGGACAATGAACTTTTCCTTATTTTATTTTCTTCATGTTCAGTGATGTTGTGATATTCACTGAGAAGGTTACAAGTACAACCCAGAATTGTAGATTTAAAAAATATTAGTTAATAATTCATTCATTATTAATAGACTATTCATTCATTTGTAAATAATAATAAAAAAAGAAAAACAAAAAAGGTAATGTTCTTAATATCCAGCATATAGTATATAGCAGTGGTTCCTAAACTTTTCAAGGGCAAGGTCCTCCAAATGGCATTAACATGTGACCGAGGCCCCCCTTTTGCAAGATGTCTTTAAAACACATTAAAAATACAGACTTCTAGACTATATTCCCCCTTTTTTAGTTTTTTATTAATAAATACATCTTAACATTACATTAGGAATTGATTGTGTGTGTGTGTGTGTGTGTGTGTGTGTGGTTTTTCACACCAAATTGTTGAGGCCCCTCTGGCGTCCCGTGACGGCTCCCAAGGGGGCCGCAGCCCCCACTTTGAAAACCACTGGTATATAGTACAGTGATCTTCAGTGTATATGGCTACTTTAAAAAAAAAAAAAAAAAGGTAGTTTGGTTGTAGCTTAGCTTTTTCAAATAGCTTGACAAGTTACATTCACAAACTAGCTTCTCCAAAGCTGGTTATGACTCACATTGGTGAATGATCTGACTATTCACGGTTTTTGTATCGTGCGGCATTCGCTTCACGACTAGCAATACGTCCTAGGGTAGACATCTAAAAAGTGATTTGTAAAATGCTAGAATAATCCGAATGGCCGCTTGAATAACCATCAAACACAACCAAGAATTTCTGAAGTTGTTTCTTGTCTACTTTCTGATGTAACCTCATTTATGCTGAAGTGTGTGGAGATAAAAATGAATTTTGTCTGAAAATGAGGTGATGGCTGCGTGGGCTGTTGGGGGAAGATTAGCGAGCTTTATCATGGTGATAAATGCTCACACGCTTCCTCTGCATCTCGTCCCACTCCCATTATTTCAGCTCCTGACCTTGCATCTCGTCAGCATCTTTACTTTTTCACTGGTGAAATCAGACACAGAAATGCATTGCTTCATGTTAAAGTGGATGAGAGAGAGAGAGAGAGAGAGAGCGAGAGAGAGAGAGCGAGAGAGAGAGAGAGTTTCTATAATAGCAGGCTGTACATTTTAGTGTCCTTTCAGGACCCTGCTAGTCCTGAGATTGTGACTCAGTGTATCAAATAAACATAGAAAAAAAGGTCACTTTAAAAAAATCACATTTATACTGCAGGGATTCTTTACAGAATACTCAGAGCCTTGGCAAGCATCTATTATCTCTTTATATTAAAACATAGCCTTTACTTAATCCATTTAATATAATGCCCTTCTGAGCTTTATATGTTTTTCTTGCTTGTTCTGAAGCATGGGATTCATACTACAGATGCCAGTACTAACCTTTTTCTAAAATTCATTAAAAAAAATATTTAATGTTTTTTAATAATAATAATAATAATAATAATAATAATCAGTTCATAGTTATATTTACTGTCATAAAATGTCCTGCTGAAAAAAAAGCTACAGTTTTTCAAAACAAAACACAAAAGCATTTGTTTTTAATCAAATGCTTTTTAATCTGTTTATATTTAGTCTCATGGAGCACCCATCTTCAACCGCTTACTCCTTTTCAGGGTCACGGGGGAACCTGGAGTCTATCCCAGGGAGCATGGGGCACAAGGCGGGGTACACCCTGGACAGAGTGCCGGTCCATCTCAGGGCACAATCACATACACACTCACACACACATTCAGACACTACGGACACTTTAGACACACCAATCCGACTACCATGCATGTCTTTGGACTGGGGGAGGAAACCGGAGTACCCGGAGGAAACCCCCGACACACGTAAACTCCGCACACACATGGCCCTGGCGGGACTCGAACCCCGGACCCTGGAGGTGTGAGGCGAACGTGCTAACCACTAAGCCACCGTTTAAAAACAAAAACAAAAACAACAACAACAACAACAACAACAACAACAACAACGTCCATGAGCCCCTGCCCTTTTTCTAAATTATTTAACTTGCTCATGTCAACATTAATGATTAAACCTTAATTATATTATATTATATAAAAAGCATTTGTATTTAAATAAACACAAGAGCGTGCAGAAATAAGTAACAAATTGAGTCACAAGATTTTTTTTTTATTTCTCCGACACGAGTATGCCGTTGTCATGGCAGACAGGCAATGTACTGGTAAGTACTAGCTACTCAAGTTCGTTAAATGTCCAGACATGCAAGTACCCTTCTATATTTATCATCGTCAGTAAAGGCACAAACAGACAGAGATGGCAGAAGGTTAAAGAACGACTGAAGGAGGCAGCGAAAGACACAGCTTTCTTATTAACATTGGCAAAAAAGGTGAGCAAGTATGAGACAGATAATTGCAAAAAAAAAAGTATCATATGTTTACAAAAAGCTGCGAGAGTCTGTGTTACATGGTGCCCCTCCCTGTAGTTCAGTTCGTGAACGTTCAACGGATGCTACAATTATAACCGTTTTAAATTAACATCATTTTTCTTTGTTAAAAATAGTAAAAAACCTGCAACAACCTGAACACGCAGTTTATTTCGCTACATGCAAAAATTTGCTCTCTTTACTTGGGATTTTAGCAAATCAGGCAATTTTTTTCTCTAGCAGATATAGTGAGGGAAAAAAGCATTTGACCCCCTGCTGATTTTGTACGTTTGCCCACTAACAAAGAAATGATCAGTCTATAATTTTAATGGTAGGTTTATTTGAACAGTGAGAGACAGAACAACAACAAAAACATCCAGAAAAATGCATGACAGAAAAACACCCCCAAAGCATAATGTTTTCACCTCCATGTGTGATGGTGGGGATGGTGTTCTTGGGGTCATAGGTAGCATTCCTCCTCCTCCGAACATGGCGAGTTGAGTTGATTCCAAAGAGCTCAATCAAATCAACTCAACTCGCCGTGTTTGGAAGAGGAGGAATGCTGCCTATGACCCCAAGAACACCATCCCCACCATCACACATGGAGGTGGAAACATTATGCTTTGGGGGTGTTTTTCTGCTAAGGGAACAGGACAACTTCACCGCATCAAAGGGACGATGGGCGGGGCCATGTACCGTCAAATCTTGTGTGAGAACCTCCTTCCCTCAGCCAGGGCATTGAAAATGAAAAGTAATTACTAAGGCATTACCAAGTACTAAGTCATGTTTTGCAGAGGGGTCAAATACTTATTTCCCCTCATTAAAATGCAAATCAATGAATAACATTTTTGACATGTTTTTCTGGATTTTTTTGTTGTTGTTCTGTCTCTCACTGTTCAAATAAACCCACCATTAAAATTATACGATCATTTCTTTGTTAGTGGGCAAATGTACAAAATCAGCAGGGGATCAAATACTTTTTTCTCCCCACTGTACATCGCAGTTGAAACTAAGCAGCCTGTGAGAAGCGAATACAATTTTATTTGCTGTTTACGTTGTGTTTCTCTAATAAATGCAGCAGCTGCTACAGATACGATAATGGAGAATCTCTTCCCTTTAGCACAGAAAAAATAAATATAAGCAATTTCATCACCTCTGTTGTGGGGGTGTTATTGTGTGCATTGCAAGCTGTAATGGTAATGTTAGGCTGCTGTATACTTCAGTAGATATCAAGCTTGTTTTCAATGGAAATCATGACTTTAGGCTATTTACATCTTTGTTTAAATCTTTCTTCTGTTATACACATGGCTCGTGCTGAATATTAATATGAGATTTCAACTATATGGAACAAAACGTACATAATCCAACTAAGATTTGCTTAATATTTGGCGCACACACTAGAATATCAACAGGTGTATTTTTGTGGTTGATTTGTCCCTCCTGATGATTGCAAACCCATTTTAGGCTGGACGTTGTCCAGCATGTTTGCTTTAGTCACGTTTGGTCATGAGGAATTCTGCGAGAGTCTAGGTGCAGTCAGGTGTTTCAGAAGTGAGAACATTTCTAACAAGAATAAACCCTAGAACATGTCAGTGGACAAGTTAGCGTTTACATTTTTTTTCTTTCTTTTTAATCAAACAGTAAGAAAACAGCAAGGTGGAGGAGGACACATGAAGTGGGGTCAGTATTCCTTTAACCGCAAATAATATAACACTTAATTATGCATCAGGCAAGATTGGTCAAAATTAGGCAAGTGTTTATTTTTGTTTTTATATTGGTTTTCTTCTTGTTTTTTTCCCCCCAAAACATTGTGGTGTTTTTGTTCACTGTAACAGGTTTTCTCAGCAATCGAATATACAACTGATTGGTCCATTGGCTTAAAATATTAAGCTTTAAAAAAAAAAAAAAAAAAAAAAAAAAGGTTATTTCTACTAGTAAGAAAAAATAAATAAATAAAAAATAAAATTCATCTATAAAATTCCTGCACCCTCAATTTAAAACCTTCATGTGTCCCTATGGGCAGGCAGTAGAGCGGGTTGTCCACTAATCCACTAATCGTAGGGTTGGTGGTTCGAATCCCGGCCCGGGTGATCCCATGCCGAAGTGTCCTTGGGCAAGACACTGAACCCTAAGTTGCCCCCGATGGCAAGCTAGCACCTTGCATGCAGCTCTGCTACCATTGGTGTGTGAGTGTGTCTCATTTGTAAGTCGCTTTGGATAAAAGCGTCAGCTAAATGAATAAATAAATGTAAATGCTGATGGGAATAACTGCTTCCAGAAATAAATAAGTGCCTTTCATATCCTGTGTCCTTTCCCCTTCAGTGAAATTCCTTTTCTGCCTTTTCATGTTGCCACCTCTAGTGTTTTATTCTGGACAAATCATTTATTCTGAGGAGTTTTGATCCAGGACAAAAAAAATAAAAAAAAATAAATAATAAATAAAAAATTGATATCAGAGTTCTCTGACATTTTCAACATCAGTTAGGATTGTATATACATCTTATATTGGAATACAGGCATGGTGAGTGCTTCAGCGTTCATCCATGTTTGCTTTCTCGCACTATTATTTCTTTCCTTTCTTGTATTCATTAGGTTGCATTTAAAACCAAGCCTGGACCTCAGCTGGCCTTAGTTGATTCACAGAAATGAAGAAAGCATACAGCTTGTTCTTACTGAATGTGGCAGTGGTCGTCAGCATGTTATACCAAGCTTGGAAAAAAAACACAGGCCGTCATGTCAAAACTGTACCTTGCTTTCATTAAGCACTGAATAAGGTCATACTACGTCTTAATCTGTTCGAATTTCCTAATAACGGGATTAATTGCACTACAGGATAATGTATTCAAATGACCATATTTAAACACAAATAAGCCTCTGTGGTGAGTTTTATTGTTATATAAGAGACTGGAAAATGATTTCAGAGCTGGGAACTTGAGAAGTGCTTGAGGCATTTCATTTCATTCCTACATTATTTGCTCGTTTAATGTGGATTGTACAGAAATGAAAATGCTACGATCTTTATTTATAGCTTCAAGGGCTTACATATATGAAGACCTTCATTTCATTGAAAAGTATTGAACTGTAATTCCATCATGTGAGAAATTAAAAAAAAAATTAAAAAGTGCAAAAATTGTTTACAATAATTGTACTTTTTATAATAGAAATGGGGCGCACGGTGGCTTAGTGGTTAGCACGTCCGCCTCACACCTCCAGGGTCCAGGGTTCGAGTCCCGCCAGGGCCATGTGTGTGCAGAGTTTGCATGTTATCCCCGTGTGTCGGGGGTTTCCTCCGGGTACTCCGGTTTCCTCTCCCAGTCCAAAGACATGCATGTTAGGCTGATTGGTGTGTCTGTGTCCGTACTGTATGAATGTGTATGTGATTGTGCCCTGCGATGGACTGGCACCCTGTCCAGGGTGTACCTCGCCTTGTGCCCAATGCTCCCTGGGATAGGCTCCAGGTTCCCCCGTGACCCTGATAAAGGAGTAAGCTGGATGGATGAATGGATAATAGAAATGCAATCTTATGATTTTGAGATGATAAACAGCACACATTATGCCAATTGCTACTTAATATTTGCTCTGATAACCACAAAGAACCAGCTCAACGTGTCAACTCTTTCACAAACGACTCATAACTACAAAGCACAAGCTAACGAGTACTGCCTGATTAGATTGCATAAAACCTAAACATAGTCCCAGACTATATTTACATTCAGACCAGAATGAGAACAGTAAGCAGTAATTCTAATGACACTGTGAACTACAACAACAATAAAACAAATCTAACGTTTAAAGAAAAAAAAAGTCTAAAACTTAATTTTACGAGACAAATGCGTGTTTTCGTATTCGAGAAGACGGTCCTATTGTAAAACGATGTTGAAAGTGATTGTTCTTAACAGGAAATTATGCACAAATCAGCAGAGCACAGCAAACCACCAGACAGACTGCAATTATGTCTAAATGGACAAATTGGCAACATGCCTCTATGATGCTACCATACAGCATCGAGGATTGAATATTATTATCTGGGTTTGGTAAATTGGCGCACTTATATAGCGCTTTTATCCAAAGCGCTTTACACTGTGTCTCATTCACCCATTCATACACCAATGGTAGCAGAGCTGCCATGCAAGCTTGCCATCGGGTGCAACTTGGGGATCAGTGTCTTACCCAATGACACTTTGACATGTGGAGTCATGTGGGCCGGGAATCGAACCGCCAACCCTATGATTAGTGGACAACCCGCTCTACCACCTGATCCACAGCCGCCCCTTTTGAATATTATTATTATTTTATTGCATTCTACAGTTTCTGTGAACTTTCGTTCAAACGAAAGAAATGATAAATATAGTTTCCGAATGAAGCTAGATCTTCAGTTTCTTTTTGAGCAGGTATGTGATGCATGGTTTGCAAGCATACATTCTTTAAGCCTATTAGTAACTTTATAGAAGTACAGTATGTAAACTAGCTTATTTAGTAACATAGTGTGTAAAAAATATTGTCAAATTAGCAAGAACTGCAGCTAACTAGATCCAACAAGGGAAATTCTCCCCCAGCTAAACCACTCATATTGCTCATTTTCAGGAAATTTTCAATGAAACGGTTTTGGGAATTTATTGTGTGCATCAAGAGATCAGATACATATACTATTATTTAAACAGTTTAAAGGGTTAAATATACAAATATCACTCTATATAGGGCACCTGGATAGTTCTGTCAGTAGAGCATGGAACTCTTAATCTCAGGATCGTGGGTTTGTGTCCCAAGTACAGATAAAGTGGAGTGTTGCACCAGGAAGGGCATCCGGTGTAAAACCTGTGCCAAATCAAATAAACCGCATTTCCATAACGGACACGGATGATTCGCTGTGGCAAGCCCTAACAGGACCAGCCGAAAGAAGAAACAGCACTATACATGGATCCAAAAGCATTAAAGAATTAACATGAAGAAGGTCAACAATGAAATGTATATCTACAATTTAAACATAATGAGATCCAGTGGAAGAACTTTGTCACATGGGACTCTGAGTACAGAGCTGCATGGTGGAAATGTTTAGGTGTGGCCAAAGCTTTGTACTCAAGTCCACCGGCTACCTTTCTGACCACACTTATCCATCCATCCATCCATCCATCCACACTTTACCGCTTACTGCTTTATCAGGGTCACGGGGTCCCATGGAGCATCGGGCACAAGGTAGGGACAGGGTGCCAGTCGCAGGGCACAATCACATACATACTACGAACACTTTAGACACGCCAGTCAGCCTACCATGCATGTCTTTGGACTGGGGGAGGAAACCGGAGTACCCGGAGGAAACCTTCAATGCACGGGAAGAACATGCAAACTCCGCACACACATGGCCCTGGCGGGACTCGAACCCCCAACCCTGGAGTTGTGAGGTGGACGTGCTAACCACTAAGAAGGTCTAACCACCGTGCGCCCCTAACCACACTTAACATTTGGCAAATGTATTTTAAATGAGTGACAGAGAAATGAATTGAATTAGGAGCCTCAGCATAGTGATGACTGATTACACTTCTATCTTGAAATGATGCATAAAGACAAACTGGAGTCACTGGTGTTGCAACACGAGTACAGTACATCACCTTGTGTTACCTTAAGGGAATTTTCCAAGCAAATAACTGTCAGTTTGCTCATATTGAGGAAGTTGAAGATTTTATAGACGAGCAATAAATCACCATTCGCCACATTCCAGCTCAGAAAACATCATCTTTTGTTCAACCCTCAAAATCAAAATGATGGTTCTAGGAATAATATGCCCAAATAAATACATGGAGACCACTTGTGTATGAGATGAGATGTCCATTTCCTAGTATTACAGAAAAATGGAGCCGATCATTTATTTTAATCTAACTTAGTTTCAAAGATATGTCTGAAATGTGCTTAAATGCTTGATGTAGAATTTTTTAGTACCCTTGTCAATCAAGCATAGTACCCTTTGAGTACAATGCTATAAGAGAAAATTCAGTAGGAAATATGACACGGATACAAGCTTCAGACCAATAAATGATCCAATTACGGTACGTTTCAAAAGGACCTCAAAAGGAGTAACACATTTCTTTCTTCACCTTACAGCTGCATCGTGTTCCAGCTGTGGTAAATTGGGTTTCTCGATAGTGTTAGACGTGCTGTATCATTATCACGTTTCGGCTGTGCTCCTTGCATCCCTCAGTTGTAGGGTCAGACCCAGTTGAGAGGAAACACATGAGACAAACTCATTTCAGCTCTTCAGCTCTGCTGGACGGAGTTGAACAATGACAGCTGGGAGCGTGTCGCTTCACTCCACAAACCCGATTTGTACTTTAGCACTCAGGCATGGGTGTTTTTTTTTTTTTTCCCGGGTCCTTTTAAAATACCTTCTGATGCAATCATCAATGTGAAATCGTTGCTAAAAAGAGCTCAGTGGTGAGGTCTTGCTCATAAGCAGCTACTTAAGGGCTGGTTTAGGGTTGATGAACTAATCCCGTATTACATCAGACATGTGCAGTTGTTTATCCAGTCACTGTTTACAGTACATCACGGCTGAGCTGAGCTGAAATATTACTGCGTTAATCGTATTACAAGTTAGCACAACTTTTAGAGCGATAAACTCATGTTTTCCCTAAATATCTCTATTATAATTACAATTCCCAATTTATCAAAATGCATAATGACAGAGAGTTATTCAGGCTGTAAGCCAAGCAACAAATCCCAGAGCAATAACAAATAGAGCAATAAACATCACGGTCTAACACTTCATAACAATTTGCACTCAACTCAATTTATATTATATGAAATGTTATGGTTAATAAGCATGGTTCGAATTTATACATTTTTCTTAGGAGTTTAATTTTGTATAAAAATCAAGTGTGTGTGGTAAATGATACAAATTCAAATAAAATCCAACTGCTACACCAGCTTTGGACATTACATCTCGACCAGAGTTCAAACATATTGCTTCTCGTTTACTTTCGACTTTGTTCAGAATATAAATAGCAATTTATATGTGATTGCGAAGTCTTGTCAATCACAGCATTTATGCAAATTGGTATCCTCGAGTTTTAACACTTACACATTGAATTCGCTCTCAGTTTTGGAAACACCGTACCTCTGTGTGTTTCCTATTACAAGCAGGGATTAAAGTAGGATTTGAAAGGTGGTGGAACTCTGACAGTGACTGGAGAGGAGGTTGCAATTGCAGTTAGACCTCAATATGGAAGAAGATTAAAAAAAAATACAAAATCGTTGCTGCTATTGGGCAATAGCAATGCTCTGTACCTTGTTTGGGCGAAAAGTAAATACAACATTTTGTATGTGCATATTTGTAGATTTATGTACAATTTCTTTTTAGAAAAGTGGTGTTTTGGATGCTTGAAATAAACAGTAATGAAAAATATACTCCATCAGGTTCTATTTGATCTCTCTGTACAACAGAGGAAGATGAATGTTCACTAAGCCTGACCTGCATTATCATAAAGTTAGCTTATAGTGGAGGTCTTCAACAGGGGGTCCGCGACCCCTAGGGGGTCCACGGAGGTACTCCATGGGGGTCATGAAAGTTTTGGTACCAGTTTGATACAATATATATAATTAGGGGGTCCCCGATCCATCTCGCCATCAGTTTGGGGGTCCTTGGCCTGGAAAATGTTGAAGACCCCTGGCTTATAGGACACATTTTGGCCGTCAACACACACACGGTAACATTAAGTGAATAATATAATCGATCGGGATAACATGGAAGGCAATTTCCATTACTAAACTAAATGTTTTTTGCATGCCTGATATTGAAACAGACTAACTAGCTAGCTAGGTAACCTAATCACCAAACTAGCTACATTTACACACAATCAGTTAACAAACAGACTTCATGTTAAAGCCATAATGAACTTTCTTTTACTTTCACACTATCCGGTGTGACCCAGATGAGGACGGGTTCCCTTCCGAGTCTGGTTCCTCTTAAGGTTTCTTCTTCATATCATCTTCGGGAGTTTTTCCTCACCACCGGCTCGCTCAGTAGGGATACATTCACACACTTAAAATCTCTATCCTGTGTTTATATGTTTCTGTAAAGCTGCTTCGAGACAACGCCCATTGTTTAACGCGCTATACAAATAAATAACATTGATCTGAAACAGAATTGGACCTGATGAAGAGGCTATTTCAATGGCATGCACATGGTAAACGATACAAAAAGTTACAAAACTCTATAAGACATTAAAGCTTAGTACAGGATAAAAATTCTAAAATGTGTTCCGGTCATACCTTCCTGAATATTTCCATTAAACACGTCACTGAATAAAACTGTTGTCTGATAGTATCAAAGGCATTGCAGTTCAGTAAGATATGATTGATGGTTAAGGTATTTGAAATCGAAGACATAATGGTGGTGCTTCACCGCTCAGTAGAAACCGGTGAGACTTGAATTTACCAACACTGTTAAAAATGGTTTTTATTGGAAGTTATATTGAACATTTACATTCCAACCTCTCAGTGTTTGCCTGGATCATGTCTGAAAACACAACTGACGATAAACTGGACGGCGGTTCAATATGAAACATGAGCTCACCACCCATGGTTACCACTTTGAGTTTGGATTGTGTTTTGGTTCTCCGAAGAAACCCTCCTGCACATGGATCCTCAATCATCCTCCAAACCCGTTGTTTACACCAACCAAATAAGCCTTGCTTACTCCAACAAGAATCTCAATTAGATCAGGTGTTTAACAAGTCTTGATAACATTTTTCAAACGGAAACAAAGGCTTCAGAGGCCATATAACTGCAAGAAAATAAATACAACCAAAGAATCCAAGTGTTATTCCCTACAGTTAGTCTGTAATTGTAGGTCTTATACTCCAACAGATAGAGGCAGACAAACGAAAAGAGCGAGCTAATACGCCAGTCAGGAGATCAACATACAGACCAGATTAAACCAGACCAGATTAAAGGTGATAGCAAAACAAAACAGAGTTGAAACCAGATAAACAAAGCACTAGAGAATAAGGCTCAGTACCATTCTTGTGTAAACTCGAGATTGATGTAGCGTAGCACAAGCCTTGACTTCACTAAATACGTCTTGAGATTTAAGAGGAACGTAGAGGTATTTCTTGAGTTCATTCAATATCAGGAACAAGTTCTGGCCTTAAGTTTCCTGTGGGTCTAACACAAAATTAAAAAAAAAAAAAACAAATCTGACTGATGTAAAACTGCATTTCACTCACCGCATTAGCATCTACCAGGCTTATCTTTGCAGATGCTCTCGAGTCTGTGTTGGACATGGTGCAATGACCGTAGAAACACAATCCCTTGTCTCTGTCCTAGAGATATTCAACTATGTAGGCCCAATGTGCATGGCTTCAGTGTACTGATTCTTCTCTTGATTAGAGCACTTGTCTTTTCTCTCTCAAGAATTTGTCCAAGAGAATAGCTAGGTCAAGTCGAGAATTGATGAGTGAATATCATGGCTGGCTCTGTGAAGGCATCTTGCATCAAGGAATCCTTCGTAGAGACCAGGATTAAGAACTGGCTCATTCCACCCACTGCCCACTGTGGTCCTTAAGCCATGCTTTCAGGGTCAGACGTTGTTCTCTGAGGACCTCAATATGTCAAGAAAGGAGAGTGCCAAAATTGTTACAAGTTCAGGTGACTTCCGCTATAATCGACTAGAGAGAGATATCATCTGAACATCCTTCTTGTCTGTGATGTAACCTTGTGAAGAGAAATAACAGGATATTTCTGGACTGTCTTGATGCCCGACTATGACAGAGCTGGAGGCAGCTAAAGACAGCTACATAGTTCATTTTAATGTGGTGTGGATGGTATATAGTTACTCTACCAGCTGATGTAACTTCCAGACTCTTCTGTCAGACTCTTCTGTCAGACTCTTCTGTCAGACTCTTCTGTCAGACTCTTCTGTCAGACTCAATTGCAAATTTAACTGAAAATTCCAGGTTTTATTGAAACAGATTAAGGCAGATAACAAAGTGAAAACTAGATAAGCAATATACAAAGTCAGGTGTGAGTAATCAGAAGTGTGGCACTTGAATGGGGCTATAGTTCATGTGATGGGTCATGTGATGAGGCTTGTAGTTCACTATTAGGTTGATGATCATTGGAGGTGTAGTTTTCAGTTTAAATGGGTGTGAACAGAGGCCTGCCGAACAAATTACACATTTGTATGGAAACATATTTTTGGCAAGTGGAAGAGAAAAAAAATGTAGTTCTCTATTTCTAGCCGGAGTATGTTTAAATTCCGACTTTTTTATATTAAA
>JAFFST010045909.1:3243-19572 GCA_022414735.1 Noturus placidus | reverse complement strand
CCAAAATACAGTACAAAATATTTTCTATATGTCCCCATTTAATGAACCCTGCCAACGGAGCTGTATTTTCTTCATCTACTTTATTTATTTATGTCTATTCTTTTTTAATATATTTCCGTTTGTTAAGTAAAATAGCTGTGTGCCGCCCCTCCAGTTGTACACTTGGTTTTGCCCACACTCAACACAATTGATATATTTTTGCAGCTCAGTCTGTAAGAAATGGAGACAGCAGCCGAGTGTTGAAAAGCGCAGCAGAACATACAAGCTTTTTTCAGACAGTAAGTAACTAGACACTTAAATAGTAGGTAACCTTATCTTAGTATATAAGGCATCATACCATGGCTTGGTTTGTTCTTAAGAACGTCAATTAACTTTTGATATTTGCACAAATATGAAGCAGGCTAGGCTAACGTCAGTTCAGGTTTTTGACCATTAACGTTACATTCACTTGCATATCCTCCGAGTTTGTTGAACACCCCAAATGTCCATACCATGGTTACACCCTTGATTTGTGGGAAGTGGTTTCGGAGGTTGACATGTTTACATTTACATTTATTCATTTAGCAGATGCTTTTATCCAAAGCGACTTACAAATGAGACACACTCACACACCAATGGTAGCAGAGCTAGCTTGCCATCGGGGGCAACTTAGGGTTCAGTGGCTTGCCACTTGTTCAGTGTCTTGCCACTTGTTCAGTGTCTTCACACTCAGTTGTCTTGACACTTCGGCATGGGATCAGCCGGGCCGGGATTCGAACCACCAACCCCACGATTAGTGGATTAGTGGACAACCCGCTCTACAAACTGAGCCACAGCCACCATGTTTGCCTTCGTCAAATATAGAAGAAAGGGGCATTTGGCCAAGATGTTCTCTGAACTTTAGCTTCAACTCACCAGGCTCCTAAGTACGGAAGTGCAGATTGAAACGGTTTACTCCTGCGTTCTACAGGTACATGCCTCTAAATTTGGTCAGATCCTGTTATATTTATGTGATCCGCCTCAGTAAAGAATAACTCTCTATGAACTGCATGTGCTACACTTATTTGCTGTTGAATCTGTAGAGGTTCCTCTCTTGTTGCTGGCTTAAAAAAAGACAGAGCTTGAAGGTTGAAGAAATCTGATTTTCCTTTCTTCTCATGCAGAGGTGGACACAGTTGCCTTGCTTGCATTGTCCAGTTTTGTGAGGTCACTTGAAGAAGATGAAGAAGATAATATCCTGAAGTGGGCAAGAAGGTACAATAGCTCCATTACTTTTAAATAAGTTATCGGTTAATAAATTGTACTTGTCAGACTGGGTTTTAACTGGGGATTTTCTTTTTACTGCATATGAGGAAAATTTATAAAGACTCAGTTATACAATTGTAGCTTATACTATTATTATACTATTGTATCTTCTTATCCAGGTCAGGGTCACTGTGGATCTGAAACCTATCCTTGGAACACTGAGCACGAGGTGTGAATACAGCCTGGCACCATGAACACACACACACACACACACACACACACACACACACACACACACACCTATGTCAATATGCCTACAAGGATGTCTTTGGACAAGTGGGAGGCAACCATATAACCCAGAGGAAACCCTTGTGAACACCGGAAGAAGTTAAAATCACACTTTCAGTACATTTACATTTCAGTTGCTGTCGAATATTTCATCTCTCTTCATTCAAAGTTCTTTTAAGCTGTCTCCTTCATAATGGCCAAGGTCACGGTGGACTCTGAGGCTATCCTAGGAACACTGAGTGTATGGTGGGAATACTCTTTGTGAGCATACACACCTAGGGGAAATTTGGCGTAGCCAATCTAACCGATCCTCTGGATGTTTTTGAAAGGTGGGAGGAAACCTGAGAACATGGAGGAAACCCACAAAGACACTAACCTGAGCTTAGGATTGAATCAAGGACCCCAGAGTTGTAAGGTGGTAACGCTACCCAGTGCACCATCATGTCCATGCTTTTTAAACTGTGACTGTGTATTGAGATAAACCTCTAATCTGACCAGATGCATCTTCTCACCGCTCACCATATTTACATTTATTCATTTGGCAGATGCATTCATCCAAATCAATTCGAGCTTAGAGCATGTGTAATGCAAGAGCGGATTTCCATCAAACTCATATAGTGGTCATACAATTTTTCAAACAAGACTGACTTGAAATAAATATAGGAGTACATAATAATGGCAATAAAAGAGTAAAATAAGCAACCACAATGATCATGGAGTATGAAGAGTGTTTCTGGACCCATGTTCAGCTGCTTTCTGAAGAGCTGGGACCTTGTATATAAGGATCGGGGATTAAATTGAAGGAAAGTTTCGACTGAAACATAGAATGCATGCAAAACATTTTGGGATTGCTTAGGCTGAGATGGAAATGGTATCATGTATCATGTATCATGCTAAAGCCATAACAGCTCAAATATCAGGCTGTATAATTATGAGAAGATAAGTGAATATGTATTAAACTCAAGTTCTAAATGCAGAGAGATTTTTAGAGACATTTTGATTTATTGGATAGAAGGGAGGTTTGACTGGACTTGAACAGTGGCCATTACAAACAGAGCTGAACAATGGATGAAATAATATTGTTCAGCGTAATTCATCTGACTGGTCACACAATGAGAGGAGGATCTGCTCATGAGAAACCTTCTTTATATTCCACATCCATGCTTATTCACATGACATTGTCAAGAACACAATGGCTCTTTTCTGCGTTGGTGTGCTCATAATAAACATGTCAGGAATTCTTTATCAGTCATCTGACAGCCATATGCCGTTTTACACGTTATGTTTGCTGAAATAATATAGATTTACTGCAGAATTAATTAAATACACTGAATAGCAGTGTACAGTGTTTTATAATGGAAGCATAAGAGCAGCCTCGGCTACCAACTAGTTTATTCACTCATCTCCAGTGAGATTTTTTTTTTATCTTGGTCAGGGTGTTGGTGGATCCGGTGTCTATAACTGGGCTTGATTTAGGAATACACCCTGTCTATTGTAGGTCATGTTTCACACACTCATTCACACCTACGTCAATGTTGCACAGCCAGTATTGGTAACAGGAGGAAACTGGAGAACCTGTAGGAAATTACATGAACATAGAGAGAACTTGTAAAACTCCTATGTTCCCTGGGATAGGCTCCAGGTTCCCCGGGACCTTGAAGGATAAGCGGTATTGCAGATGAATGGATGGATGGATGATTAAAGCAGGGAATAGCAGCCTTAAGAAAGAATAATACTCGGACCACTGATAACATCGGGTTGTTTTTTTCCAACGTGAGTTGACGTCTGCATAGAAAATCACAGACGTGTGACCCAGACAGGACTTAAATGATCTGACAACTCCGTAGTTTGGCGAAAAAGACACGGTTATTCAGCCTGTTATTTTCTCAGAGGAGGATGGAGAAACACACTGACATGGCCGAACGTAGAGGCGCACCTGTAAAATAAAATGTCATTGTTGAGGTATTCAGAAATGTGTATATTGTAGGTCATATCTATTCTTTTTGACCTCCTGACATGACACATTGGATTATATTTAATAGAACCTTAGTCTGCTTTACTCAGGGGTTTTCCACAATGTCATATCATGAGTGAGCTACAAAATAATTTGTCTCTGTTGTTCAGAAATAAATACGAAGGTCTTATCCTAGTACTTCTCTCTCTCTCCCTCTCTCTCTCTCTTACTCTCTGTCTCTCTCTCTCTCTCTCTCTCTCTCTTGTTGGTTCCGACAACCTGAACATAAAAGAAATGCTTTGTCTTCTTTCAGCTGCTGCAGTCTCAGGATGCTGACTCAAGGTAAACGGTCACAGATAAATACAGCAATTGCTTTTAAAAACAAGTTCCATGGTGTGATCTACTGTGTCAGCTCTTTACATTCAGAGGGACTCCAATGCCATTAAAGGATAAACAATACTTGCTGAAGAAATTGAGGTGGAAACAAGTCAAGGATTCAATATTGATGTCAACATTTAAAGCAATCGTGTTTTATGGCTCAGCATAATTGTTTATTAAACTACAATCTTAAATGGTAATTTCATACCTCACTTGTGTGAGCTGTAGAAAAGCTCCAAGTAACAAGATCTGCTAGGAATCTCTAGGGGAAATCTGTCAGAGCACATACTTAATATTCTGTCTTGCAGCCCAGCACAGGTACAAAAGAAGAAACAGGTGCTTTGCTGCTGCTATACTGTTATGACATTTCCTTGACTTTGAGAAATGAGACCAATGGTCTTTCTGGTCCATTCACATGTGCACTGGTGGCATGGTCCCATGGAAAACACCTTCTGTGTCTCTTAATCCGATTATGACTATACTTTGATTAAGAAACTATAATATGAACAGCAATTTTTACTTACCTTAATCTAATTAAGGTCATAATCTAATCGAATTAAGACGTGTGGAGTACTCCTGTTTTAGTCATATTATGGATGTGTATTACAGACATGTAAACACCTTAATCACATTATGCACATCGTGTGAGAGTTTTCGCCGCATAATTTCCTACTATAGGCCTGTAGTGGGGAAAAATACATGTATCTCGGCTGCTATATAGACGATAAGTACGCGGTTTGAGACACAGCCCACGGCTTCAAGCAGTTGCCTATTAGCACGTACAGCATGACAAATAATTAACTGCACTTAAAGCGTTCGTAAAAAAATAAATAAAACACCCAAGAGTGTATACGGTACCATAACGAAGACGAACTGTATGTTGATACGTGAAATTCTGGAGGGACGTCGGACGGCGAGGCGCAGTGACATAATGACGTGGGCTTTTAAACTAACTATGATCTATAACATGTAAAACGGGAAAACATTATAACTTAATCACATTATTATCTTAATCAGAGTAAGGTCAATAATTAGATTACTGCTGTCCATGAAAACGTAGTCAGTGTGTGAGGGGGATTATGTATTTAGCTAATTCCTTTAGTGATCAGAATTACATTCATTTAATTCACTCATATTCATCCATCCATCCATCTATCTTCAACCGCTTACTCCTTTTCAGGGTCACGGGGGAACCTGGAGCCTATTCAATGGATTTCAAATAACATGTTTTGTGCAGTAATTGTACTATATTCATGCTCATAAAACGTCAGTGAAGTCAACATTACAATACTTCCACAAAGGTAAAATGAACATGCGGCTTAGTTTGTTTAATCATGTTGTATTGGCTACCAGCTTCTATGGTGAAAACCAGAATCAACCAATCAGGATGCTGCATTTTTCCCATTTCTGTTTGAAAGCTACTAGTCACCTAGCTACACTCTGAGCTCATGGATATCGAGGTAACAGCTGATAAAGTACTGGAGGACAAAGAGATGGGTAGTTCTGGTTTTAGAAAGTAATCATTTTCAGTGGAACTGTCAAAGGTTTGTCAGTAGTAACGTTATTCGTATGGCAAGATTGGTTGACTGAGTGTCGCCACTGCTTCTACTGGTGTCTGACGTCTACACAAAATTCACAATCACGTCACGCTTATCAATTTAATCGTACGATCATGCAGTGAATTTTTTTTAAACTATATTTTCTCATCCACCTATCTGAAATCAATTCCTGGCTAAACCACTGGCTCATAGGTAATCATGAACTGCAAGAAGAACCAAGACGTAAGGACAGGGGGAAATAAGCAATATCCATTCATCCATCCTCTACTGCTTACTCCTTTATCAGGGTCACGGGGGAACCTGGAGCCTATCCCAGGAGGCATCAGGGACAAGGCGGGGTACACCCTGGACAGGGTGCCAGTCCATCGCAGGACACAATCACACACCCATTCATACACTACGGACACTTTAGACATGCCAATCAGCCTAACATGCATGTCTTTGGACTGGGGGAGGAAACCGGAGTACCCGGAGGAAACCCCCGATACACGGGGAGAACATGCACATGGCGGAACTCGAGCCCTGGACCCTGGAGGTGTGAGGCGAACGTACTGACCACCAAGCCACCGTGCTCCCCCAAAATAAGCAATATAATGTAGAAAATAGAACTGTAGTAACCAAAACATTGGTGTTCGAAGCAGTACAAAAACCACATTTAGTCAGTTATTTAGTCAGTAAGCTAAATTTTTACTTATAGAAAAGCGATGGTACGAAGTGTTTCACTGGCAAATAAAAGCTGCTATATAATAGATAAAGTAAATATGTGTCTTATGTTGGTCTCTCTTGTTTTTCGCTATTTTTTTTAGTCCTGATTTGAGAATGAATCTTTAAAATAACTGTATAAAAGTAAACAAGAAAGGTCAGCTCTGCATTTACTCACTGGCTGTGGATGAATCTTTCTGGAGCCTTCTGTTAAGAAGTGATGACTCTCTCAGACCCCAGTGCCTTCATGTTTTGTCCCCAAGGCCAGGCTGTTCCATGTGTCATAGCGGCGGACGTGCTAGGGGTCCAGTGGGTCTTTGATGGATGTCCTCTGGCCCTGAGATGCTGTCTGATTACATCTCTGTAGAGTCTGCCTGAAATTTGCTTAAGGTTCACAAGGTTTTGTGGTCAGCTTGCATTGGTATTGCAATTCGTCTTATTTAGGGCAGCGCGC
The DNA here is from genome assembly GCA_022414735.1 of Noturus placidus. Classification (NCBI taxonomy): domain Eukaryota; kingdom Metazoa; phylum Chordata; class Actinopteri; order Siluriformes; family Ictaluridae; genus Noturus; species Noturus placidus. Next base: position 13,013 of record JAFFST010045909.1, on the reverse strand, counting down.
AGTCGGGGAAGGCCCAAAGGACAGCAGCATGCATACACACACACACACACACACACACACACACACACATGCACAGAAATGCATCTGTAGGAGCCTATTTGCAATGCTAAGCTTGAGTATTTCACAATAAATGATTGCCCTTCAAATGATCATTGCATTGAAATAGATAAAGGAAAATTGCGTCCTGGCCCTTTTAGTGTCTTTGTTTGATTTGATTTATGAAGGTGAGGAAAATATTATTTCGCTAAATGGAGTGTATGGATTTCATCGATGAACAGGGAGCGAGTCAAACAAAGCTTTAACTCTTCTTATGTGTACACAACAGCATCCTTAACTGAGCATCATGATGCCCTGTGACCTACTTTAGTGACGTTATGATGGAAAAGTCCGGCAAGTTCCAAGATGTTTCGCTTTCTTGTTCTTTTCTAAATAATGAATATGAAATATATTACAGTTTGTGGTCAGTATTAATCCGGTACCCTTTTGCTACAAAATAATGAAATCTAGTATGAAATGAAATCTAGAGCCATAAACACTTGCTATATGATATTAAAAGCGTTCCAGGTAGCTCACATACCCCGGCAATTTTGTGACCCTTGGCTAAAAACAATTGGACGCTGAACATTTCATATCTCATTTCTACCACTGAGCTATTGAATTCAAGGTCAGAAGGTGTTTATTAATTTTCTAGGACCAGCTCTGACAGGAATTCTGATGCAAGGTTTATAGTAATGTGTATATACTATTACTTTGGGTGCATAGTGGCTTAGTGGTTAGCACGTTTATCTCACACCTCCAGGGTTGGGGGTTCGATTCCTGCCGCTACCCGTGTGTCGGGGGTTTCCTCCGGGTACTCCGGTTTCCTCCCACAGTCCAAAGGCATGCATGGTAGCCTGATTGGTGTGTTTAAAGTGTCTGTGGTGTATGAATGTGCATGTGATTGTGCCCTGCGATGGATTGGCACCATCTCCAGGGTGTACCCCGTCGTGTACCCATAGGCTCCAAATTCTTCATGGCCCTTAAGGATAAGCAGTAAAGAAAATGGATGTATGGATACTATTACTTTATTGTTTCTATCGTTTCCCAATGATGTCCATACTCTTTAAGTAGGAGGCACGGCATACGTTCTCACCTCTATCAGTCTCAGAGCCATTAGCCAATCATGGGCATCTATGAGCTCATGCATGCGGAAGAGTGGAGATAGTGCTTTCCTCATGACGCAGTATTAGCAGCAGTTCAAAAAATGTGGAAGCTGACTTAACATGTCTCAAAAGAGGGACAACCTTCCTGCCTGGTTGGAAGTTTGGTAGTGGACGGGAAATTGAAGGTCGGACAAACTAATCTACTTATGTGCTAACCCAGAACAGGTGGATGCATAGGGTGATGTTCCAATGACAACATAGGGGTGGAGACAGGAAGAGAACAGGAAGAAAAAGCACCTCATATGAAACAGCAGGTCAAAACACAATGACATTTAAGAAGAAACTTGTTGCAGTCGGAAACGTTTCCAAATTTGGATCAGTGATCAGTCAAAGCTCCTGTTCTGCACTTCATCATCATCATCATCATCATCATCATCATTATCCATTTTCACTCATCCTACCAGCCATTCATCTTACATGGCTGTATGAGTGCTTTTATTAGATTGTGTACAAAATATTCTTTACAGCTTATTGAATGACTTGGCTATTCCTCTGATGCACAGAACCGAGTTTATGTACTCAGAGGCATTGAGGCTTTATTATAGACATTTATCAGAGTGATCAGGTGCTGTAACTCGACTGAATGATCGTAATACCCCTGTGTTAATTTGTTTGTGGCTGTAATAATCTGCAGTGTCAGGGCATGAGCATGGAGAATTTTCTCATTTCTTTCGCTTGGGCCTTCTGTTGTCCACAAATACACACACACACACACACACACACACACACACACACACACTGTTAACAGCTATTTAACCCTGGAGAGGAAGCTGAGTGCCAGAGTGGGAATGCAGCTCTGTGATATTTGTTTCAGTGGGGAGGCACTGAGAGAATACATTTACGTATTGGTCATATAGCTGACGCTGATCCAGAGCAACATACAGCTGGAACAGGATATAACTGAGCAGTTAAAGGTTAAGAGACTTGCTCACAGACTGAACCATGGCAGCTTGGTGGTGCTTTGTATAGTGGTGCTTTAAGTACCATGGAAATGGTTTTGTATCTCAGTTCCACATGGACATTCTCGCTGTGGTTTCTGGGACTACGGTTGTTGCGATGGTCTTCGGACTGCAATCACCACGTGCAGTTTTGCCCTCAGGTCTCCTTTAGTGGATCAGACTTCATGTTAAAACCATAATGAACTTTCTTTTACTCTCACACTATCCGGTGTGACCCAGATGACGACGGGTTCCCTTCTGAGTCTGCTTCCTTTCAAGGTTTCTTCCTCATAATAATTTATCAATCAATTTGTATAGCGCTTTTTACAATGGTACATTGTCTCAAAGCAGCTTTACAGAAATATCATTTACATTTTACATTTACAAGTGACTTACAAATGAGACACACTCACACACCAATGGTAGCAGAGCTGCATGCAAGGTGCTAGCTTGCCATTGGGGGCAACTTAGGGTTCAGTGTCTTGCCCAAGGACACTTCGGCATGGGATCACCCGGGCCGGGATTCGAACCACCAACCCTACGATTAGAGGATTAGTGGACAACCCGCTCTACCGACTGAGCCACAGCCACCCATATCATCTTAGGGAGTTTTTCCTCACCACCGTCACCACCATCTCACTCAATAGGGATAAATCCACACACTTAAAATCTCTATCCTGTGTTTATATATTTCTGTAAAGCTGCATTGAGATTGAGACAATGTCCATTGTTAAACGCGTAATACAAATATAATTGAATTGAATTGCTACTGGGATTTGAACTTCCAATCAGCAGCCCAAATCCATAACCACGTCCGTCCACTTCTCAAACATCTGAGTCAATAATCTACCAAATAATAAAAAAAAAACCTCTATCAACACTTTTTAGCAGCCATATTTGAGGGTTTTGCTGTCTTCCTCTCTTTCACTTCCTCCATCCCGCCTTTTTGCCTCCTACTGAATTCTGACAATATAAAGCTGCCCTTCGATGTTACCCACTCACACATTCTTACAGTTTTGCACCCGTCAAATATTCAGCACTCAGGGAGCATTTTGTGCGCTGCTTTTCTGACACTTTCCAATTGGATTATGCGAGAGATTTGAGTAAATCCTGTTCTCTCAGTGTTGATTTGCATGCGGCTTTGTGGAGACTCGACAAATCCGATCTGCGCTGCTCTAAATCAATCGGCCCGTGCGAAGATTGAAGCACATTATGCAGCACTCTAAAGCGACATCAGACATTGCTGGTCTGTTTGAGTGATGCGGATTCTTCTCGTATCCTGCAGTCTGCATCAGACTCTATGGATAGAGATAGCCGCTCATGCCATGGTGCTATACCCTTCCTGTCATACCGCTGTATGTTTCCACTATGGTGTCTGTGCGTGTCACGAAGCACCTGAGGATGCAAGTGCAGGTACGCAAAGACTTTACTCATCCTGGGAAACAGTACAAAAACGTAATCCAAACCAACGTGGTCAGTGAACAGGCGAGGGTCAGGTAAACAGAATAAACAAGGGCAGGCAAGATGTAAACAAAAACATAAACAACAAAATGAAGTCAAAACCAGAGAAACAAACAATGGAACAACGGTTTGGCGTGGACCGGTACGAGAGACACGACACATATTCTTTGCGATGATTGAGTGAGCTGGATGTCCTTGAATACCATGAGGTTGCTGCGAAGGTGATTGAGTCCAGGTGTGTGCAATCAGTAATCAGGTGAATGCAAACGAGAGAAAATCTAGTTGTTGTAGTTCTCGGTGGCCATCATAGTAGGCCGCAATGTTTTCTGGGAAGTGTAGTTATATGCCGAGTCCGGCGTTGCCATGACAGTGTGGTGGTCTGGGAAAACCCATTTCTGTGGGATGTCAAGGAATATCAAAAACTTGTTCTAATGATATCAATGTTTTATTCCTCAATCAATCAGCCAACAATTACAATTGTTTACATTTATTTAATAAATATACCGCATGAACCATCATTTTTTTTTTTTTTTTTTGGATCTGTTTATTTACATTTACTGTCATGGAACATCTCTAAGACGGGTTATTACTCGTGCTTTAGCTGCTATAAACAGTACCAGTTTGTCTTTTTCTGTGCCTTAAAATCGTTTTGTTTCTCCATCTTCTGTCTTTAAGTTAATATGACAAAAAAATAAAATAACTTGTCATGTCACCGAGCAGTGACACCGGAGACTCCTTCCACGAATGTTAAATAACTGTCTCCTTACAAAAAGCTTCAGCCTATCAGTATACATATTATATATATAAAATGTTTCTTTTTTATATAGACTGCATTGAGCATCAAGTCCCTGTGTATGAGCTGCTATTAAAGACATGATAATATATTCGAATGAGTGCATTAATACAAACCTGTGATTTGCCTTTCAGACATACTGTATCTACTGTCAGATTTACAGTTAAAGACAATGTGTCAGGGATCTCTCCGGAAGCAATGCGCATGCGCCATGCATGCGCGCTGCCTTTGCTCGTCGTCATAGCGGACTTCTTTGACAGTTGCACACGTGGACTTTTGTTTACATTTGTTTGTCATATCTCCTCCCTGGTTTACGCATGTGTTTTAGCTGTCACGTGCCCCAAGTGCTCGCAGCTGTTAGTAATCTAACGCAACGATACAGCGTGTATTTATACCACGCAACTGCGTGCACTCGGGGTGGAATATTGAATGAACGTCTGTATGTCTTTGCGTCTGCCTAAGGGTAAGAACACTCGTTTAGGTCGTTTCTGGTTTCTGTTTTCGAGTCTCGTGTTTGTGTAGTCCGCGTTAGTTTGGTCTAGACGGGTTTTCTCCGCTAACCCGTCTAGCGCCGTATTCTGAGTTTCTTTGCACGATAGCCACTAGTGTGTAGCCTTCTGTGATTTCCCGCTTCGTGAATAGTGTACCGACCCCGTTTTCCGTGACAACACCTCGTCCTTCGCCTAGCCCCGTTTACATTATTTGTTGATCACCTGACCCTCGCCTGCATCTGGATTATCTCTTTGGATTTACGTTTTGGATTATACTGTGGTACACTTTTGTAAATAAAGCACTGTTGTACTGCAATTGCGTCCTGCCTCATTCTCCGCCGTGACACAATGATTCAACATCTCCTGACAAGTCAGATTTGAGAATTTAATAGCACTGCGGTATAATATGGAGTAATTTTAAGCACCAATAAAAGAAATAGATGTTTTCTACAATATAAATCCCAATTTAAACCCTGCTGATTGACAATATTTGGTATAAGGGGGGAACGTAATAATATAAATGTAATAATTTTAATAAACCCTGTTTTGTTTATGACATTGGCAGCATGCCTGATAGCTTGCCATAACCGTGATTCTACTCTCAAATAACCCATTCAGTGTCGTCAATCCACAAAGTAACCACAGCAGCATGACCTTTCCCTTTTCGCTAATTGCTTATTGCTTTAAAAATCCCGAAAATATCATAACGCTTGAGATTTGCCCAGGCTGAATGCCATGTGATCTTTTATTTATTTCAGTTCAAGTAGGTGCGGAAGCATCATAAGCCTGTAGAATGAATTAGTCGAGGTTTCAAACAGCAGAGAAGTGCATTTTAAACCAACTTTGCTGTCACTGTAAGGCTTCAGGGGCCGTCACTTTGAACACTTTCGGAAAGTTGAAGTGATTGTCCCTCTGTGATGTGTTGGAGAAAATGGTCCTGGGGCAGGTAAGAGAGGGCGACATGGGGGTCAGATCAATGAGTAATGTGTTCTAGCTCACTCTGTCTCTCCTGTGCGTGTGTATGGAGGGAAAAGGTGAAGGGCTTAAGCAGAGAGCTGTAGCATTCCTGTCACAAAGGATATATTTTAGTTTCAGAGAATCGGGCTGCACAAACACACACACACACACACACTGATCCAAATCGTCAACTAGTTCGCTGTTATTATTACATTATTACACTAGCCACAGTTAGCTACCATTTTTGAGCTTTTAGAACTCATCTTATAAGCAGTGGCAGTCATTTTTAAAAAAATAGTTAGTACAGTCCATCAATCTCTTATGGCACATCATGCTTGCAAGTCTCACAGCTTCTTGAAACACAACACAAATATGCACAACTTACATTTTCCACTCGTAAGCACAACATTTAGTTAATCATAGTACAAATCCCTCATCTCATAGCCAAAAGGACACAAAAATTATGTGTTCCGTTAGAAATAATGATCATATACTAGTTATGACTGGGTCAGAGCATCTTCAAAACAATAGGTCTTGTGGGGTGTTCCCGGTATGCAGTGGTTAGTACCTACCAAAAGGGGTCCAAGGAAGGACAACCGGTGAAGCGGCGACATGGTCATGGATGCCCAAGCCTCATCGATGTACATGGGGAGCGAAGGGTAGCCCTTCTGTTCGGACCCGATCCCATAGAAGATATACTGTAGGACAAATGGCTGAAAAAGGTAATGCTGGATGTGATAGAAAGGTGTCAGATCACACCGTGCATCACAGCTTGCAGCGTATGAGGTTCCGTAGCCACATATCAATCAGAGTGACCATGCTGACCCATGACCACTGCTGAAAGCCCCTTCAATGGGCACATGAGCATCAGAACTGGACAATGGATCAATGGAAGGAGATCAAGGTGTTGACTTGGCCTCCATATCCTCCAGATCTCAAACTGACCGAGCATCTGCTGGACAACTCTTCTCCATGGAGGCTCCACCTTGCAACTAACATTACTTAAGAGATCTGCTGCTAAGATTTTGGTGTCAGATACCACAGTACACCTTCAGACGTCTTGTAGAGCTGTTTTGTTGGCACAATATTATGGCCGATTGGTGTATATCTTGGGGCGCACGGTGGCTTAGTGGTTAGCACGTCCGCCTCACACCTCCAGGGTCCGGGGTTCGAGTCCCACCAGGGCCATGTGTGTGCGGAGTTTGCTTGTTCTCCCCGTGTGTCTGGGGTTTCCTCCGGGTACTCCGGTTTCCTCCCCCATTCCAAAGACATGCATGTTAACCTGATTGGCGTGTCTAAAGTGTCCATATGAATGGGTGTGTGAGTGTATGTATGATTGTGCCCTGTGATGGACTGGCACCCTGTACCCTGCCTTGTGCCCGATGCTCCCTGGGATAGGCTCCAGGTTCCCCTGTGACCCTGAAAAGGAGTAAGCGGTTGAAGATGGATGGATGGTGTATATCTTATCCGATAAAGAGCTTTGAAATCTTATCCTGCATTGGTGCAGGGTTTCATTCCAATCAAGCACCTGATTCCACCTGTTTAATCAGTTGATCTTGGCGTAGACTAATAGGTGTGCCCATTTCTGGATAAGATTGGACATCCCTGTCTTTTTCAGTATTAATGCATGTGACTTTCTAACTAAACTATCATGTTATTATGTTATGTTATATTAACTACTACTTTTACCCAATTAGTTTTCCAGACAAGCAAAACATGGGACTGAGCAGCTAATAAATGTATCATTTGTTGACCCTTGGAAATGCTCAACGTATGCTTGAGTGACATGATCGCATACTTCAGAGTTTGCTCAGGCATCATGTATTAAAATATATGGATGTTACCTAGACAGAAGGTTGCTTGTTTAATCGGAGGTTTAATATCTACTACTACTAATGTTAAGATTAAGACAGGGAATATGGTTATGTATAATACATCAGTGTGTATGCGGCTGGAACATTTAGCAGTATGATCAAATTCAGAGCAACCTCTCTTTTGGATCTCTTCCTCAATGAAATAGGAGCTGGCTGATCACAACCGTGTGGTTAACATTGTATCACCTTCATCTCAGACCTAAAGCCATTTTCCTGACTGCAGGCGACTGGTATGAAAACGTTCTCTCTGTCGCTGTCACGAGTTCATCAGATATTAATTTAACTTCAAGGTGACGGCTGTTCTGCTGACTGTAAAAAAGAAAAAAATAATAAAAATCCAAAGAATTTCAAGCAATTACTCAGAATGAATGAAGGCCTGTCGCCCGTTTTTCATTTTAATCACTCTGTAGAACACACTCGCCACAGAGTCAGAGTGAAAATGAACCCAATATTACAGTGTACTTTTCCCTGGTGTTGATTTTACAGATTTTTACTGACGTCATCATGGCTTGCTGATCTCATATAATACATATAAATGAAATGCTTTTATGAATCAGATTTTTATCTGACCTAAAACATCACCAGATTTTCAAGCACTCCTAAAAGTAGACAACGAGAACCTATACTCATCAGGCTGGAAAAGGTTACAAAACCATCTCTAAAGAGTTTGGACTTCACCAACGCACCGTCAGACAGTTTGTGTAGAAATGGAGGGAATTCAAGATGATTGTTACCTTCCCTGGAGTGGTCAACCAACAAAGATCACTCCAAGGGCAAGACGTGTAATAGTCAACGAGGTCAAAGAGGAACAAAGGGTAACTTCTAAGCTACAAAAAGCCCCTCTCACATTGGCTAATATTAATGTTCATGAGTCCACCATCAGGAGAACACTGAACAACAATGGTGTGCATGGCAGGGCTGCAAGGAGAAAACTGCTCTCCATAAAGAACATTCTGCCTCTCTGCAGTTTGCTAAAGATCACGTGGACAAACCAGAAGGCTATTGGAAAAATGTTTTGTGGAAATGAGAAGCGTTATGGTTGGAGAAAGAACACTGCATTCCAGCAAAAGGACCTTATCCTGTTTGTGAAACATGGTGGTAGTATCAGGGCCTATTTTGCTTCATCTAGGTCAGGACGACTTGCCATCATTGATGGAACAATGAGTTCTGAATTATACCAGCAAATTCTAAAGGAAAAAGTCAGGACATCTGTCTGTGAAGTGAATCTCAAGAGAAAGTGGGTCGTGCAGCAAGACAACAGCCCTAAGAACACAAGTTGGTCTACCAAAGAATGGTTAAAGAAGAATAAAGGGAATGTTTTGGAAAGGCCAAAAGTCAAAGTCCTGACCTTAATCCAATAGAAGTGATGTGTAAGGACCTGAAGCAAGCAGTTCATGTGAGGAAACCCCCCAACAACCCAGAGCTGAAGCTGTTCTGTATGGAGGAACGGGCTAAAATTCCTCCAAGCTGATGTGCAGGACCGATCAACAGTTACCGCAGTTATTGCTGCACAAGTGGGTCACACCAGATAATAAAAGCAAAGGTTCACATACTTTTACGACTCACAGATACTGTATGTAATATTGGATTATTTTCGACCAAGTATAATATTTTTGTCTCATTTGTTTATTTCTGTTGTCTCATTTTTGTCTATTTGTGTGACAATCTCATGATGTTTTAGGTCATATTTATGCAGAAATCTAAAAAATTCTAAAGGGTTCACAAACTTTCAAGCACCTCTGTACTAATCAGAGGTGTATTGCTGCACTCTGTCAATTGTAAGTGAACTGAAAGTACACAAAAACATAGGCCTGGTTTTCCAACCCAGCTGATGAAGTGTTAGTGAATGTTATAAATTAATTACTCATTAATTACTGGCAATAAATTACTCATTTATATTATATAAAAGGAATTTTTTAAAAGGAATTAAACTATGTCAATGGAGAATATTTGTTACTCATTGCTACATTACAGCTTGTCCTTTATGTAGGATATATATATATATATATATATATATATATATATATATATATATATATATATATATATATATA
>JAFFST010045907.1:22682-32682 GCA_022414735.1 Noturus placidus | reverse complement strand
TGTGACACCTGGAGATGCTACATTTGCTGTCAGTCTCAGTGAGGAAGGTGTGCCCTCAGTAAAGGAGGTGTGGCCTCCTCAGCCTCAGTGAGGGAGGTGTGGCTTAGTGTCTCTCAGTCTCAATGAGGGAGGTGTGGTTTCAGTATAGGAGGTGTGGCCTCAGTGTATCTCAATCTCAGTGAGGGAGGTGTGGCCTCAGTAAAAGCGGTGTGACCTCAGTGTCTCTCAGTCTCAGTGAGGGAGGTGAGGATTCAGTAAAGGAGGTGTGGCCTCAGTGTCTCTCAGTCTCAGTGAGGGAGGTGAGGATTCAGTAAAGGAGGTGTGACCTCAGTGTATCTCAATCTCAGTGAGGGAGGTGTGGCCTCAGTAAAAGCGTGTGACCTCAGTGTCTCTCAGTCTCAGTGAGGGTGGTGTGGCCTCAGTAAAAGAGTGTGACCTCAGTGTCTCTCAGTCTCAGTGAGGGTGGTGTGGCCTCAGTAAAAGAGTGTGACCTCAGTGTCTCTCAACCTCAGTGAGGGAGGTGTGGCCTCAGTGTCTCTGTATCAGTGAGGGAGGTGAGGATTCAGTAAAGGATGTGTGACCTCAGTGTCTCTCAGTCTCAGTGAGGGAGGTGAGGATTCAGTAAAGGAGGTGTGACCTCAGTGTCTCTCAGTCTCAGTGAGGGAGGTGTGGCCTCAGGAAAGGTGGTTTGGCTTCAGTGTCTCTCAGTCTCAGTTAGGGAGGTGTGGCCTCAGTAAAAGAGTGTGACCTCAATGTCTTTCAGTCTCCGTGAGGGACGTGTGGCCTCAGTAAAGGAAGTATGACCTCAGTGCCTCTCAGTCTCAGTGAAGGAGGTATGGCCTCAGTAAAGGATTTGTGGCCTCAGTGTCTCTCAGTCTCAGTGAGGGAGGTATGGCCTCAGTAAAGGAGGTGTGGCCTCAGTGTCTCTCAGTCTCAGTGAGGGAGGTGTGGACTCAGTGCCTGTCAGTCTAAGTAATGATGGTGGCATTTGTGCATGGAGGTGTGGCCTCCTGTACATTAGTCATAGTGAAGGAGGTGTGGCCTCAGTGCCACAATGAAGTGTTGAGCCTAGTTATACATCCTCCAAATCCACCACACTGCAGAGCAGAAGCGGTTGATACGGTACAAAAAAATACATAAATAAAATTGCTCACAATGTACAACATAAGATTTATTTCTGAGCTTTACTCCCATAGCTCCCTACTGCAGGGTTTAAAACTTTGCCACATTTCATGCACTTGATTCGACTCATCAGCCATTATAAACCTTCCTGACCATCTCCCCAGTCCTCAGCAGCACATAAACACTTCCTTTAAGAGCTGCAACAGGAACATTCATATCCACCGCAGTCAACGTGCAGGATTACGCCATATTACAACACTGAGACAAACCGCATTCTCCCATCAATCTCACCATGCAGTCACTATTCACACAACTTACACTCATTCACTGCTATCAGTAAAGCACAGCTTCACAGCACACACACACACACACACACACACACACACACACACACTGATTATCAATTCCCCCACACACAAACACACACTCACACACACACACACACACACACACACACACACACACACTCATGGTATTGTATTACACTGTAGTACTTTTGTATGTACAATGTGTAGAAGATGCACTGTGGGATGGGAATAAGTAGTCTCACAGTGATTGGGGAAAATAATCACTTGAGTGTTTGCCCTAAAATTCCCTTTTGCATAGACTCATATTTATTTACATATTACGAAATCATGATAGCATGTTTTAAAAGTACTGGGTAAAAAGTATATAACGGCTGTAAACAATAAATAAACAATCCAGATGCAACAAGATGCTTAAATAATAGTTTTGAATCCAGTGTTAACACTATTCAATATGACATTAGTATGCGGTGTGGGTGTGTGTGTGTGTGTGTGTGTGTGTGTGTGTGTGTGTGTGTGTGCAGGCGAGATCAGAGTGCCTTTCATATCCGGCTGAGCCTCGGGCGTTTGTCTCTCTTTACAGAGGGCAGATTTACCAAGAGCTCAGTTCTTCATCCCCACCATGAGAGAGAGTGAGAGCGTGCCTGATTACACACACACACACACACACACACACACACACACACACTCAACATTCACACAACTCACACAGTAATGTCTAAATCAGTTTCCCAAACACAGTTTACGCCCATCCTGTGCTCATCCCTGGACTCGTATCCACGATCTGCTCACACTGAACATCCTAATAATACACTCAGTGCTCTTTATCTTTCCTCTTCTGCACTGGGATACTCTCATGATTTATAATCCCACTATTCGGTGTCTCCTCCAGATGAGGACGGGTTCCCTCGTGAGTGAGTCTGGTTCCTCTGAAGGTTCCTTGCTCGTGACGTTTCAGGGAGTTTTCCCTCACCGCTCTCCCCTTTAGCTGGCTTGTTAGGGATCTAAATTTACATCTGGATTTTTCGAAAGTTTCTTTCATTGGGTTAAATCCCACTTGGTGAAATCAGCCATAAATCATTAATGCATCAAATAGAATCCTCTGCCGTTTTTATCCGTTTTTGAAAACAAATTCAATCCCTCAGGCCGCCGACCGCCCATTTAACAACCGTCGTGTGAGCTCGTAAACGTCGACAGTTCGTAAGCTACGATTTCCCCTTAAGGGAATGTTCACAATGCTGTGATCTGAGAAGTGTCCAAGGTGTGAAGGTGTACTCACTGAGCAGGGACTCGATGGCCACGCGATACTGCGTGGCGTGAGAATGAGGCTGCCACTGAGCACACATGCTGTTCAGTCGTACCTGATAGGTGTTCAGACTAGTCACGCCCAGGAACACTAGAGAGACAAAGAGAGCCATAATTGGAAAACAAAAAAAAAAAAAAAAAAAAAAAGAGTTAAATTAGAGGAGCTGATAGATTATTATTGGTGTAATAGAACACACATTTAATTGATAGAATATAGCAGGGGTTCCCAAACTTTTCCAGGGTAAGGCCCCCAAATGGCATTAACATTTGACCGAGGCCCCCCTTTTGCAAGATGTCTTTAAAACACATTAAAAATACAGATTTCTGAATATATCCCCCTTTATTTTATTAATAATTTCATCTTACATATTTACATTACATTACATTAGGAATTGATTGTGTGTGTGTGTGTGTGTGTGTGTGTGTGTGTGTCGTTGTCTGAGAGTGAGAATTTATTTTTCACACCAAATTGCTGAGGCCCCCCTGGTGCCCCCTGATGGCCCCCACTTTGAAAACCAAATAAAATGGCTTCCGCTGTAGAGTGTGAATTCTGAGAGAAGAGTAAATGAGGGTGTGTAAAGTCGTGTGTTAGTCAGAGCGTACATCCGAGTATAGTTGTACTGAACAACAATGAGTAATTCATTACATCACATTACATTTATTCATTTAGTAGATGCTTTTATCCAAAGTGACTTACAAATGAGAAAATACAAGCAAATTCAAGTCTGACGATGCTGCGGTTGCTTCGTGTGTCTCAGAGGAAACGCCGGCGTGTGCGTGGACTGTGTTGTGCTGGTGGGGAACTCACGTGTTTTGGCTCTGCCAGCAAGAGCCTCGCTGGAGCCTGTGGTGTACGTGGCGATGACCTTCACGCTGTACTCCGTCCCACTCATCAAGTTTAAGATCAGCATGGTGTTAACATCGTCGCCGACGAACGTCTCCAGAGCGCGGCCGGGTGCTGCATACACACGCACAGAAACACACACGACGATGCCGACTAGCACACACAAACTCGACTGAAAAACGTCCATTCACAAGCGACATCTGGGCACATCAGCCGTTTCATTGAAAAGTCCTGCAAATGGTCCGATTAATGAATTAAAGTGTGAGAAATAAGCAATGCAGTCCCACAAAATAAAAGATTGCACGCGAATGTTTGCACGTGCATGTTTATTTTTTGTTGAAGGATTATCCAGGCAACGGTAATGTTAACTGACGTTACTCGCATTATGGCACATTCTCTGATTGCTAGTAAGCAAGGGGAAGTGTGTTTACCTGAGACAGGCTGGTAGATGACCCTGTATCCCATGGTTGGAGAGGGGGGTGTGTCCCAGGTGATGCGGAAGCGATTGTACCATTCCTCAGACACTTTCAGGTTCTTAGGAGCGATGAGAGGCACTTTTGCGGAAGAGAAAGATGAGTAATGATTACGAAAGAATGCTCTCGGTACTATACACTCTACATTACCCATAACCCCGAATGGATTAGACACGTACATGTGCGAGCAGAGCGTGTAACGGCAGGCCCTTCTCCGTCTGCATAGATGGCTGACACGCTCACTCTGTATTCGGTATCTGACAGCAACGGCTGCAGCACCACCGCGTTCTGACTGCCAGGAACCATCATCTACAGTACAGGAAGTAGTACACTTAGGTTTTAGGTCTGTCTACACAAGCTGTTTTTGTGAGAGAGACAATCAGAATCAGAAAATGGGCGGCTGTGGCTCAGCCGGTAGAGCGGGTTGTCCACTAATCCACTAATCGTGGGGTTGGTGGTTCGAATCCCGGCCCGGGTGATCCCATGCCGAAGTGTCCTTGGGCAAGACACTGAACCCTAAGTTGCCCCCGATGGCAAGCTAGCACCTCATTTCATTCCAACCGAGATGGAACCACACCTGATATGGCTATCAGGTGTATACGTGTTCTATAACATGTAACACGGGAACATGAAAGAAATATTTTAAAAGCGACTCATGTAAACACCTCAATCAGAACATTTTCTTATTCAGAATAAGGTCAATAATTAGATTACAGCTGTCCATGTAAACGTAGTCATTGATAAATGCCTGTAGTATAAGTATAAGTATAATGATTCATGATAGCAATCTTGATTCCTTTCCTCTAACAGCACATGTTTTATTCCTCATGAAATACCCATACCACTGAGATTTCCCTACAGAGATCCTTCTGATCATAGACTAGTATACAGGCTACAAGCCACAGCCTGTCGAATATTTACTTAGGATAAATATCATAACGCAATAACATTCAAGGTCTCGTTGAAAGAGTGTTATGGTAAATAACACAAGACTGAACACAGGACAGTTCCAGGTCATGTCTGTGATGAGATTAGTCTGTAGATCATAACACAGAGATTAGTACTGTATGTATACACCAGAATGCATTAGCAGTATAACACAGGGTGCTTAATGGGCATACTACTGTACTGTATGTGTGCCTACACAATACACTACAATCTGATAGATCACGGATAATACAGCAGCAAATCGTAGAGGTCCATTCATCGTCAATGATTGTGATTTTACACAGATTTCACACACCAGGCCATGATCTTCTTTATGATCCATACAGTACACAGTGTACGATTTGGTCCAGTGTGCTTCCCTAGTTTCTCATTGCTCTACTTTTTTTTTTTTTTTTTTTAATACAGTACACAGATGGACTGTATTTAAACAAATTATTCATGTTAAAAATACACATTTGTCCTTTTCAGGAACACTCAATTCTTTTTCACTTTGTCTCTGGAGAGCAACATTTGGGCAAAGCTTTACCGATGTAAACATTTTAAGGCATATTAAACCTCACGAGCAGCTGTTAAACTAACCACGGGCTAACATTGTTTTTCAGAAAAGCACACGGGTGTTGCCAAACTTTTTTTTTCTTTTCTTTCATAACGTGTGCAAGCAGCAGGGGCGTAGAACCCGCTTTTACTTTTAATTAAACGTAAATCCCCCCCCCCCCCGCCGAATGTTTTCACTGCCCAAGATCTTTGATTTCTATACGTGTATGTGTCTATACGTCGTTACGTGACCTGACGTTGCCATGACAGTTGGTCACGCACGTTACGTTTCACGCATCACGCCCACACTCACATGGGGCAGTGATGAGCTCAAAAGCTCGTGGTATTCGTGTCGCACAATGATGCATCATTGCCTACATATTTCTTCATAAACGCTACCTATTTCCATTAATGAATAATTAGCAAGATTTGATGGTAATGTTCTGAACCGCGGACTGTAGAACCGAACAGAATAGAATAAAGTAGTGCGTGAATACACAAGTATATATTATATACTGTGTGCTATGAACATGTAATATAATGTACACTAAACACAATCTGCAATATTTAAATCATACAGTGAATATACAACATAAATTGCATATTAAGACAATTAAGAGTGATAAGTGATTAAGCCCATCAATTAGACAAAGGTCAGAAAAAAAAGAATCCCCCCCCTCAGTACAAACACATCTGGAATAATGGCTACACACCTGGCCAGCAGGGTTACTTATTCTGACGGTTTTCTTTTTTACTGGGCAATAAAAGGTTGGGGGGGGTGGAGCGCACTCTTATATATTGATTCTTTTAATAATTAATCAATTTGTATAGCGCTTTTTACAATGGACATTGTCTGAAAGCAGCTTTACAGAGATATCATTTTACATTTACATTTCCAAGCGACTTACAAATGAGACACACTCATACACCAATGGTAGCAGAGCTGCATGCAAGGTGCTAGCTTGCCATCGGGGGCAACTTAGGGTTCAGTGTCTTGCCCAAGGACACTTCGGTATGGGATCACCCGGGCCGGGATTCGAACCGCCATCCCTACGATTAGTGGATTAGTGGACAACCCGCTCTACCGACTGAGCCACAGCCGCCCCAAAAATACTTTTTGCCATACATGAAAAATATCATGTTAAAGTTCTAGTCATGATGACAGATGATGAAACTATGCTGCAAAGCCCTGATTACATTATTTACCTACACGTGTTATTTAATATTTAACTTCTTGTGTGTTTCTAAGCGCTGGTCTGAGGAACACGCGGTGTGTGTAAAACATCAAATACATTGTCTTTATACCTTGCCTTTTTTGTTTAAATACAAATCAAAGTACGTTTACAAATCACTCCTCTTTGTTTCAACGGCGTTTTCCATTACTGACCCAACTTTTTCGGAACTAGAGTTGTTTATTGAATAATGGGCGGCTGGGCGTGAATTGAATTGAATTCTACTGTGTGAATTGAATTCTAATGTGAATTGAATAATTGGGCGGCTGTGGCTCAGTGGGTAGAGCGGGTTGTCCACTAATCCACTAATCGTAGGGTTGGCGGTTCAAATCCCGGCCCGGGTGATCCCATGCCGAAGTGTCCTTGGGCAAGACACTGAACCCTAAGTTGCCCCCGATGGCAAGCTAGCACCTTGCATGCAGCTCTGCTACCATTGGTGTGTGAGTGTGTCTCATTTGTAAGTCGCTTTGGATAAAAGCGCCTGCTAAATGAATAAATGTAAATGTATAAATGTAAGTTATCGGAGATAACCTATTATCGGGGACACGGCGGTGTAGTGATTAGGAGACTTGGGAGTTTGATTCCCGCCATTTCCCTGTGTGTGTGCGGTGTTTGCATGTTCTCCCTGTGCTTCGGGGGTTTCTTCTTGGTACTCCGGTTTCCTCCCCCAGTCCAAAGACATGCATTGTAGGCTGATTGGTATGTTCAAGTGTGGCCATAGTGCATGAATGGTGCCCTGATTGTGTATTTGTGCCCTGCGATAGACTGTCCAAAATGAAATTATATATATCATGCACTTAATGAAGTTCTTTGGAGAATTTTCAAGTTCTTTGGAGAGTTCTGAGAAGCTTTTAAACTTGAAAGTTAGTTGACCAAAAGCATCTTTAAATGCGAAGAACTGTCCACTCTATTTATGGTGCTGAACCACTGCCAGGGAGTTCAAATACAAACCGATGGCTTGAGCTGGACACTAAATATAAAAACAGGCACAAATAAAATGAGCAATATTTAGAGGAGCAAACCACTTGAGTGTTTCAGTACACAGAGAGCCTCGAGCCAAGCATCAAATGAAGTCATATAAAACATGTAAAAACAGAAGATATGGCAACCCAGCTTAGTGTGGAAAGCACGTGTGTCAGCATGGGTGATGGCTGTAGTGTATCAGGACTGTGTTAGTGTTAATTTGAATCTGCACTCACCAGTTGTTCCGCTCTGTCTCCGCGTGTTGAAATGTAGGACACTCTATATTGATACACCTTTGATCCTTGCAGTTCCCACGATGCGCCCATGCTGAACGTCGTAAAATCACTCAGCTGTAGACCGCGCACGCCCATCTTAACCACTACAAATACACGCACATAACAGAAATCATACAAAGCAGTGCGTTTTTTCAAAGCCTTTATCCAAAACAACTCCATCGCCATTCTGCATACCTGCTGTAGTAGTGGTCGTAGTTGCCACTGTTGTTGTTCTAGTAACTACGAAAGATGGGAAAAATGATTATATAAATAAATATGTGAAAGGCTAAAATTTTTGGAAAGAGACGAGGAACTTCTTGGCAATTTGGCTGTTAATTATTGGTGTTAGATTATCTGTAGTTTCACTGATGGGATTAGAGCTGTGTTTGATTATCTGTAGTTTCACTGATGGGGTTAATACTGTGTTTGGTGTTAGATTATCTGTAGTTTCACTGATGGGGTTAATACTGTGTTAGGTGTTAGATTATCTGTAGTTTCACTGATGGGATTAGAGCTGTGTTTGGTGTTAGGATTATCTGTAGTTTCACTGATGGGGTTAATACTGTGTTAGGTGTTTGATTATCTGTAGTTTCACTGATGGGGTTAATACTGTGTTAGGTGTTAGATTATCTGTAGTTTCACTGATGGGGTTAATACTGTGTTTGGTGTTAGATTATCTGTAGTTTCACTGATGGGATTAATACTGTGGTAGGTGTTAGATTATCTGTAGTTTCACTGATGGGATTAGTGCTGTGTCTTGATATCACTTTGCTTGTATCTCTCATTTGTAAGTCGCTTTGGATAAAAGCGTTTGCTAAGTGAATAAATGTAATGTAAATGTGATGGGGTTAATACTGTGTTTGGTATTGGATTATCTGTAGTTTCACTGATGGGGTTAATACTGTGTTTGGTGTTAGATTATCTGTAGTTTCACTGATGGGATTAATACTGTGTTTGGTGTTGGATTATCTGTAGTTTCACTGATGGGGTTAATACTGTGTTTGGTGTTAGATTATCTGTAGTTTCACTGTTGGGATTAGTGCTGTGTTTGGTGTTGGATTATCTGTAGTTTCACTGATGGGTTTAATACTGTGTTAGGTGTTAGATTATCTGTAGTTTCACTGATGGGGTTAATACTGTGTTAGGTGTTAGATTATCTATAGTTTCACTGATGGGGTTAATACTGTGTTAGGTGTTAGATTATCTGTAGTTTCACTGATGGGTTTAGTGCTGTGTTTGGTGTTTGATTAGCTGTAGTGTCATTCACTAGATTAGTACTGTTTTTGATATTTGATTACCTGTCTATTCCTGATGGGATAAGTGCTGTGTGTGGTGTTTGATTACCTGTAGTTTCACTGAGCACCACTTTCTCACTCTCAGCTTTGTCTTTGTAGATGGCCGTGAGAGTGACCTCATACTCAGTTAGCGGCCTCAGACCCGTAATCACATAGGAATTCAGATTACCACCAATCACCATCTGTAGAGGGGGAGAGAGAGGGAAAGAAAGAAAGGAAGGAAGAAATAAATAAATAAATAAATAAATAAATAAATAAACATTATGTCAAAAACAGAAAACTGATGAGGATAGGCTGAAAAGACATACAGCTACAGTCCTGTGAGACCTCTCTATATGGACAGACGTAGCAAACCAAATATCTGTATGCAGCAGTGGTGACAGGCCCATGTGAGGTAAGATCTTAGGAATGACAAAATTCTGCAGTATATACCAGAGAAGAGCTAAAGAGAATTTGAGAGGTTAAAATGTGGGTGCTTCACTTGTCATCACTTTTAGTAAATACAGAGCTGTGAAAAAAGTGTTTGATTTCTTCTGTTTTTGTACTAAATAGATTTAGAACTTTAAGCGAAAAACATAAAACAAAGGCATCCTGAGGAAACACACAATATAGCTTTTATTTATCTATCTATCTATTTATTTATTTATTTTTATTGAAGCAAATAAAAATTATTCAACACCTATCACCCATGTAAAAAAAAAAAT
>JAFFST010045907.1:9945-22540 GCA_022414735.1 Noturus placidus | reverse complement strand
ACCCCCCCCCCCCCCATCTGGTTCTGCCACCCTTAGCAGCTATAACTGCATTCAAATGATAACAGATAAGAGGAGATCAGTCTTTCATAGCGCTGGGGTGGAATTTTGGCCCACTCATCCTTGCAGAACTGCATTAGTTCAGCCACATTGGAGGGTTTTCGAGCATGAAGTGCACATTTAAGGTCCTGCCACAATTGGTTCAACTGAGAACTTTGACTAGGCCGCTGCAATACTTTAATTTAGCTTGTTTGCTAGCCATTCAGAGGTGGACTTACTCCTATAAGACCAGACTGAAATCCGGTCATTCTCCTTTAGGATTTTCTGGTAGAGAGCAGAATTCATGCTTCCCTCAATTATTACTAGTTTCCCAAGCCCTGAAGCAGCAAAGCATCCCCACACCAACACACTCCCACCACCATGCTTGACCACAGGTGTGATTGTTCTTTATGTGGTATTCTGTGTTTGGTTTACACCAGATGTAACAGGAACCGTCTTCCAAACAGTTCCACTTTTGACTCGTCAATCCACAGAACATTCTCCCAAAAGGTTTGAGGATCATCAAGGTGTGTTTTGGAAACATTCAGATGAGCCTTAATGTTCTTCTGGGTTAGCGGTGGTTATCACCTCACCACTCTTCCATGGATGCCATTTTTTCCCAGTGTCTTTCTGATAGTGGAGACCTAAACAGTGACGTTTATTGATGCAAGAGGGGCCTGTAGGTCCTTTGATGTTGTTCTTGGTTCTTTTGTCTCTTCCTGGATGAGTAGTCGCTGTGCTCTTGGAGGAATTTTGGAAGGTCAGCCACTTCTGGGAAGGTTCACTACTGGGCTGAGTTTTTCCATTTAGAGATAACGGCTCTCACTGTGGTTCTTCTGGAGTCCCAGAGCCTTTGAAATCGCTTTGTAACCCTTCCCAGACTTATTGAAATACATCACCTTCTTCTTCATCATTCCTGGAATTTCTTTCAACTTCGGTGTATAGTGTGTCACTGTGTAAGACTTTTTAACCAACTTCATGATGTTGAAAAAGTTCTATTTAAGTGTTGATGTAATTGAACAGGGTTTGCAGAAATCAGGCCCGGTTGTGTTTAGTCCAGCTGAACCCCATTATGATGCAGTTTCGTAGACATGGGGAATTAGCAAGTACGGGGGGAAATGCATTTTCACACAGGCCCAGTTGGTATTTTTGCTTCAATAAATAACATTATCATTGAAAAAGTGTATTTTGTGTTTACTCGTGCTGTCTTTGATTTATCTTAGATTTAGTTCTGTTTCATTTCTGAAACTATGTAGTACGAGATATACACAAAAACACAAGAAATGCAAATACTTTTTCACAGCACTGTATATAGGATGGGGAATTTCAGAGAGAAGAAGTGAGACAGAAGGCGAGAGAAATCGAATTCAGATCTGCATGTCATGTCATAAACGATGGCAGTAAAATCAATATCAATATTCTGAATAATTTTAAAGCATAGTAAGAAGTGTAGCATAACAATAAATATACACCGGCACCTTGATCTAAAATGTAGATGATCTTTATCAGCTCATTAATCCCTTAACTGAGAAACTGACTGAACTCTGTTGTGAGCTTGGGACCTGGACTGCTTAGGTGGACCACCTGAGTTTTCCTGGACTTCATCGCATACATTTTTTGGAGGTTATTACGTAATTACATTATTATCATTACTGATCACCAAATGCAATTTTATTCATTTGGATATTTTTAGTGTTTAATTCATCTCGTACAAAGTACTGTGTATTTAAATTTATTCTTCATTGAAGGTCATTCTCGTCAGCTCATCACTATGTCGTTCCAGCACGACGGAGAATGCCGCGTCCCTGCAGGGTTCAGGACAGGTCCGATCTAAATGTTCCAGTTCTAAAAATACTACAAAACATCTACGAAGAGTGCACATCATTACCTGCAGGTCAAAATATTTCAACTTTTGGCCTTAAACAGGAAACACAAGCACCTCTGACCTTGCATCATACATTAGGGTGTGCTTTGTGTGAATTCGATGTATGTGAGGATAAAATGGGCTCCGTAGGCAGAAACTAGTTGATGGGAGCCTGCTTACACATTAGTTGATCCATCATTTTACCCCTTGTAATTTGACATAGTTTCATTAGATTTATTCTTATATTCTTGATGCTCAAATTTGACATGTAGAGACTGGAAAGAAGGTGAGTTATATACCAAACAGAGAGATAAAACCTCCTGACTCATAAGTGTGTGTACAAGTGTATGGTTTCTGTTTTGCTGGTAGGTCTGTGTGTGGCCACACTACCTCTCTGGTCTCTCCTCCTTTGGCTGGCGTCCAGGAGAGCCTGTAGAGGGAAATGTCAGATGCTGCATGCTTCCAGTTCACTCTGAAACTGTCTGTGGTCACCTCACTGCTACTCACTCTCACTGGGACAGGAACTGACTCTACACACACACACACAGCACAGGAACCATGGCTGCTCCTTGGTGCACAACTGTAAATGTAAACAGTGTGATAAATGCATTTGAGGTCATTCTCACTAGTTGTGAAGCTGTCTGTGAGGGAATCGGCTTGTCCCTCATCGTAGATGGCATAGATGGCCACGGTGTACTCCGTCAAAGACGTCAGGTCACTAAGCAACTTCGTGGTAACTCGACCCACTTCAACCTAGCGAGAGAAATTAAACGATTCATTCAATTAAATACTACGTGCATACCTCTCATGTAAAGGTACTTGACGAAAGCATGAACCCTGGGGTTCTGTTCATTACCGACCCAGACCATCTCCTGAAACCATATATCAATTTAAACATGGACGGTTCGCCTTGTTATTATCAGGGTGAAAATATCCTGAGCATCTGTGCGAAATAAATATATATATATATTTGAAATGCATTTTCATGGTCATTAAAGCTTAGGCTTAGGTTCGAACAGAACTGTGTACTGAAGATTTCCTGCAACACAAAAAAAAAAAAAACAACTGAGGAGTGTGATTATTCATCATTCATTGATTATTCATTGATAATCCCATATTAACCAGATTAAGACAATACTCTGATTAAGAAACTAGCATGTAAACAGTGATTACTGGTGACCTTAATCCGTCTAAAGTCATACTTTTTTTCATACATACAGACATGTGAACACCTTAATCACACTATTAACATCGTGTGGGAGTTTTTACCGCATTTTGCGACAGGACACGATTACACACGGCAGTTCTCAACCGTTTGACGGCAAACAAGAGAGCACGGCTGCATCCCAAACCGCATACTTACCTGCTATGTAGCAGGAGAAAGACATGTATCTGAGCTATTATACAGTAGTTAAGTACGCGGTTTGGGACGCAGCCCACGGTTTCAAGCAGTCATCTATTTGTACGTACAGCACGACAAATAATTAACTGCGCTTGAGGTGTTCGTTAAATTAAAAATAAAAACACCCAAAACTGTATATGGTTCCATAACAAAGACCAACGTGAAATTCTGGAGGGACGTCGGACGGTGTGGCACGATGACGTAATGACGTTTGACGTTAATCGCTCTATGTTCTATAACACGTAAAACCTGAACATGAAAGGAGTATTCTAAAAGCGACTCATGTAAACACTTTAATCAGAATATCGTCTTATTCAGCATAAGCTCAATAATTAGATTACTGCTGTCCGTGTAAACGTAGTCAGTGTAAATCTTCACCTCGTTGGTCTGAACTCCGTCAGTCTTCACATACATGATGCGGTAGCCTTTGACTTTACGAGACGCGGCCTCCCAGCTGAGCTTAGCAGAATTGTGAGTCAGATCAGTGATACGCAGATCTCGTGCAGGACCGAGGGGAACTGGAGAGAGAGAGACTCAGAACCAACCATTTTCACACATACTAAGACACCACTGAATTACGTTTTTCGTATCCAATCACATCAGAAATCTACCTAGCCGTAAGGGTGAAAGAATTGTTTTGCGAGTCGGGAATTATGAGGAGCTGAAATGTGATGTGTTAGGCTTCTTTCACACTCGGCATTTTTTCCTCAACTGCTTCTGCACATGTTATATGCAATTCTTTGGGACGTGGCTCAAGGCAGGCTGAACATGGTCCATTTTAACAAGCAGTGCTGGCAGCCTTTTTCATCATAGAAGTTAAAATATGAAACTTTTCAGAAAAGCGAAGAATGACCAAGTATTTTTTTTTCTTTTTAAATCTCCTAGTCGATCGGGTCACAGCCCCTCTGCATGGTGAGAAAAAAAACCCACATGGAGGACAGGGCCAGTAGAACAAAAAAACAGTGAGTGGTATCTGAAGTCACAGACAGGTTCCAATTTAACGACGCTGCATACACTGGTGTAAATGCAGTCTATTCACACAAGCACTCCCAAACCAAAGCTCAGACACGCTGCCACCTGCTAATAATAATAATAATAATAATAACAATCCTAATAACAACAACAATAATCATAATAATAATAATAACAATCATAATGGCTAAACTATGGCTCAGTGGTAGCATTGATGCAGTTACACTGTGAGCAGCATATTTCAGCACTCAAGATATTTTTTTCTGCAGAGTCTCTACAAGCAGTCTTCTCCGTGAGGAACAGATTGAATAAAAATTTCCGATACAAATCAGAAATTCGTAAGCAGGGCAGTTATTTTTTAAATATACATCACATAATGCATATCTCATCACACATACACGCACACACACTTACGTGTGGTCTCCTGGCCTGTCTGGGGGTCGCTGGCTTCATCACCGTACATAGCGTAGACCGTTACTGTGTACTCTGTTGCAGGAGTCATACCATCCAGCTCGATCTCAGTTACACTGTCTGCTACTTTAACCTACACACACACACACACACACACACACACACATAAATATACACAAACAAAGTCCTTCCTTCCATCCATCCATCCATTTTCCATACCGCTTATACTACACAGGGTCACACGGGAGCCTGGAGCCTATCACAGGGAGCTTTGGGGGACAACTGGAATGGGGGGTTAATCCATTTACATTTACATTTATTCACTGAGCAGACGCTTTTATCCAAAGCGACTTACAAATGAGAGATACAAGCAAAGTGATATCAAGCAGAGAACAATACAAGTAATGCTACCATACAAGATCTATTAATTGAGTACTCCATACACACAAACGCACACACATTCACACATTACGGACAATTTGGAAATGCCAATCAGCCGACAACTCATGTCTTTGGACTGGGGGAGAAAAACAGAGTACTCGGAGGAAACCCACGAAGCCTGGGAGAACATGCAAACTTTGTGCACACAGGGCAGAGGCAGGATTCGAACCCCCAACCCCAGAGGAGTGAGGCAACAGGGGTAACCACTGAGCCACTGTGCCCCTCACATACAGCATCAATAAGTCCATTTCTTGAATTAAGGTAGAATGTCACATTATGTTTTATGAATTTTGCAGATGATTTTGTCCAAAGCTACTTATAATCAATCTGAGCAGATAACGGTTAAGGGTCTTGCTCAAGGGCCCAATAGTGACAGCTTGTCAGTACCAAGATTTAAACTCACAGCCCTCTGATTGGCAGTCCAGGGCCCTAGCCACTAAACCACCAGAGACATTATGACTTGGTAAACAGCATAACTAACTATGCTTAACTATGGCAAGGACTAAAACACCATCTCATTGCCATCGCTAGTCATAATTTACAAAGCAGTGATTTGGTTTTGGAGGCCAATATTTATCTATCTTATTTATTTATCTATTTACTGTTTGCTGTGATTCTATTTGTTCCCTGTTTTTTTTATTGAATGACGGCGTAGGAAAGACTTATGGGCTTACAAATTCATTCGAGGTTAGAAATCTTGTGGACTGTGACTATGTGAAAGCTCTTACCCTGTTGCATGGTATTAAACATGTGTCCACAAGACTGCAGGTGATTATAGTGTTCGATTAGTTCTTTGAGCAAGTTTCAAGTCAGTTTAGCATACACTCTTACCTCCTTCTCATCTGACGGGTCTGCGTCACTCAGTGGGGCGTACAGGATCATGTATCCAGAAGCCCCTTCTGCAGCAACCCACTGCACCCGCATGCTATTGTGTGTGATGTCATACAGATCCAGGTTATTCACCATGGGCAAGGCCACTGGAAAACACACACACAAACACACACACACACACAAAATTACAAAAGTCTTTCTTTCGCAGGCCCGTTACTGAGCTTCAACTGGAGGAGAGACCCGTTTGCACTTAGAGACAGAGAAAAATCTACCTAGCCGTAAGGGTGAAAGAATTGTTTTGCGAGTCGGGAATTATGAGGAGCTGAAATGTGATGTGTTAGGCTTCTTTCACACTCGGCATTTTTTCCTCAACTGCTTCTGCACATGTTATATGCAATTCTTTGGGACGTGGCTCAAGGCAGGCTGAACATGGTCCATTTTAACAAGCAGTGCTGGCAGCCTTTTTCATCATAAAAGTTAAAATATGAAACTTTTCAGAAAAGCGAAGAATGACATCAATTATTATTTTTTTTTCTTTTTAAATCTCCTAGTCGATCGGGTCACAGCCCCTCTGCATGGTGAGAAAAAAAACCCACATGGAGGACAGGGCCAGTAGAACAAAAAAACAGTGAGTGGTATCTGAAGTCACAGACAGGTTCCAATTTAACGACGCTGCATACACTGGTGTAAATGCAGTCTATTCACACAAGCACTCCCAAACCAAAGCTCAGACACGCTGCCACCTGCTAATAATAATAATAATAATAATAATAACAATCATAATAATAATAACAATAATAAATAATAACAACAATAATAATAACAATAATAATAATAGTAATAATAATAATAATAATAATAATAATAATAATAATAATACTAAATAACAACAATACTAAGAATAAATATTATTATTATTATTATTATTAATAATAATAATAATAATAATAATAATAATAGTAAATAATAATGATAATAAATCATAATAATAACAATAGTAATAATGATAATACCAATAATAATAATAATAATAAGAAGAAGAACAACAACAATAATACTATTATTAATAGTATTATTGGGGCGGCTGTGGCTCAGGTGGTTGAGCGTGTTGTCCACTAATCGTAGGGTTGGCGGTTCGATTCCCGGCCCACGTGATTCCACATGCCGAAGTGTCCTTGGGCGAGACACTGAACCCCAAGTTGCTCCCGATGGCAAGTTAGCACCTTGCATGACAGCTCTGCTCCCATTGGTGTGTGAGTGTGTGAATGAGACACAGTGTAAAGCGCTTTGGATAAAAGTGCTATATACGTGTGCCATTTACCATTTAATAATAATGGCTAATCTATGACTCAGCGGTAGCATTGAAGCAGTTACACTGGGAGCAGCGTATGAGTTACTGTTTTCAGCACTAAAGATATTTTGTCTCTGCAAGCAGCCTTCTCCTTGAGGAGCAGATTGAATACTTGAATCAAGCTCACTGGTTTGCTCAGATACAAAATCAGAATTTTGTAAGCAATGGAGTTAATTTTTTAAGTATGTAACACATAATGCACAATGCATGCGTCATCACACACACACACACACACACACACACACACCATTGCACTGAGAGACAGAGAGAAAGAAATGACTTAAATAATATCCTATATTGACCCTATTATAAATGGCTCGGAAGGAAATTGTTTGCCAAGTCATTAAATGTAAATGCAGCAAAAAAAAGACACAAACCTATTTATTACATTTTAAACAGATAGTCATTATAAGTAAATGGCAAAACAGTTGCGAATCAATGTTGGAATTTATTTCCCCCTCATGTGCTTCTGTTCCCTCTCTTACTCCCGAGCAGTCACTCACATCGCCATAGCAACCATCGAAAAACAGCAGAGACTGGGAAGCAACATTAACTTTTGGATTATATATTCTGCTGGATATTTGTCTCAACTATCTGTCTCAACTTCACTATAAAAAAGAAAAGATACAATTACAACAGGGTGCTATAAACTGTGAGGTGCTTGGCCCCTAACAGCGACAAATACTTCCTAAACATTGTTGTGACTTCAAAAACAACTTTTTTGTGTGTGTGTGTGCAGCTTTGTAGTGTATTTTTTAAATAAATTAAAAAAAAATAGGTTTCTAATAAATATAAATAACCCACAACATAAATCTATCCAACCATGAAATGATAAAATAGATATACCAGGCTTTTTTGTGCTCTGGAACACAGGGACTAAAAGTTGTTTTTAGCTCATCTAGTAGTCTATCAGTCTTTGCTGACGGATTGCACAATCCCAAATGTTCACACACACACACACACACACACACACACACACACACACACACACACACACACACACACACCTGTCATTTCTCTGTAGCTCCATTAACTTTCACACAAGGTTAGAATCATTGGT
The DNA here is from genome assembly GCA_022414735.1 of Noturus placidus. Classification (NCBI taxonomy): domain Eukaryota; kingdom Metazoa; phylum Chordata; class Actinopteri; order Siluriformes; family Ictaluridae; genus Noturus; species Noturus placidus. Next base: position 14,172 of record JAFFST010045907.1, on the reverse strand, counting down.
GTGTGTGTGTGTGTGTGTGTGTGTGTGTGTGTGTGTGTGTGTGTGTGTGTGTGTGTGTGTGAGTGTGTGTCTGTATACTTGGAAAACATGAAATAAGGATATCAATCTTGCTAATGTATTTGTATCCCAGTTGCAGTCCCACTGTCTGTGCTGGGATGCTGGATGAGGTCGGGTCTGAACTCCACAGCACAAGACAGCTTTGATATCCACACATGGCAACATACCAAAAACTGCCACACGCACACACACACACACACACACACACACACAGTAAACAAGCGATTTGGAGAAATAAATTGCAGAGTTGGTCTAATTGAAGCTCCTCTGAGTGATTAACAAGTAGGTGACTCACAGTGCCTCACATGTTATCTCACTGTTGCAGCCTGCTTCTGTTCAAGCTAAAGGGGACGTCTTAGAGAGCTGTTTTCATACTGTGACGCGTATGCTATAGAGTTGCTTCCGGAAAATAAGGAAACATTCCAGAGAAATTGTTTTGCAGACTTCAGATTTGAATCCTAGCTCTGCCAAGTGCTGCCTATGATCTTGGGTAACTCTGCAACAAAGTTGATCCAAACGATCTCCGAGGCTTTGAAGATACCCGGGAGTAATGTTAAGTCCATCGTTAAGAAGTGGAAAGTGCATGGCACCACCCACAGTCTCCCAAAATCTGGGCATCCTTCACGACTAGTTGGGGAAGAAGACACTTGGTCAGAGAGGTCATCAGGAATCGATTGGCAACTTTGAAGGACCTACAGGATTTAACAGGCATTACACATCTCACCTGAATGGAAGGGTAGCAAGAAGAAAGCCTGGAGTACTGTATGAAGCTTGCATAAAGACACCAAAGGTTCCTGCAACCAACTTGCTGAAGGTTCTGTGGTCAAAGTAGAACCTTTTGTAATGAATAACAACACGATCCATCACCCAAACAACAGCAACTCGGACTAGGAAGCATGGTGGTGGAAGCATACTGCAGTGTGGATGATTCTCATCTGTAGGAACTGGGGAACTTGTCGAGATTGAGGTGTGGATGAATGGAGCCAAGTACAAGAAAATATGAAGAAAAATAGGTTGGAAGTTCACGTTCCAACAGGACAAGGTCAAAGCTACCATGGAGTGGCTTGCTTGGCATGAGGTGGATGTTCTGGACTGGCCTTGTCAACGCCCTGACCTGAACCCTATTGAATATCTATGGAATGGTTGCAGTCCATCAGTGAAAACAAAATAACCTCTCCAAGCTTGAACACAGTATACTTAAGAAATGAAGAAATTTTACATTTATTCATTTAGCAGACGCTTTTATACAAAGCGACTTACAAATGAGACACACTCACACACCAATGGTAGCAGAGCTGCATGCAAGGTGCTAGCTTGCCATCGGGGGCAACTTAGGGTTCAGTGTCTTGCCCAAGGACACTTCGGCATGGGATCACCCGGGCCGGGACTCGAACCACCAACCCTACGATTAGTGGATTAGTGGACAACCCGCTCTACCGACTGAGCCACAGCCGCCCTATTTTAGTTCAGTCAGTTAAATGTTCTCTTTTTTCTTTAAGTTAAAATAAATGTACTGCATTCCTGTGGTATGGCGTGTTGTTTGGATCATAGAACACAAGCCCTGTTTAAATTCATAAAGTTTACAGAACCTGACCTGACAAAAATAAACATGTTTGAAAGTGTGTGCATTCATTTCCTATCCACTGTATTTATTTTTTTAGCTTGACTTATAAACCATTCAAGCAACTATGAGCAGTCTAATTTGCGGCTGTGTCTCAGTGGGTAGAGCGGGTTGTCCACTAATCCACTAATCGTAGGGTCGGTGGTTCGAGTCCTGGCCCGGGTGATCCCATGCCGAAGTGTCCTTGGGCAAGACACTGAACCCTAAGTTGCCCCCGATGGCAAGCTAGCACCTTGCCTGCAGCTCTGCTACCATTGGTGTGTGAGTGTGCTCTCATTTGTAAGTCGCTTTGGATAAAAGCGTCTGCTAAATGAATAAATGTAAATGTAAATGTAATTCCAGTCAGATTCACTCAGAAGGTGCTGTGTGCATTAAAGGAGAGTTCACTTTTCTAGACAAAGTCATATTGAAGGAGAGAGAGATCTGTCACACTACGAGCTGGCTGTGATTAAATGATCTCCGCTGAGACAGAATGAGTCAGTGAAGGAGTTGTCAGACAAGTGGTGCGTCGGTGCAGGAACTCACATGTGGTTTCACTGCCTCTCAGAGCTTCACTGGCAGAGTTACTGTAGACAGCGAACACGGCCACTTGGTACTCCGTCACAGAGTTCAGATGCTGGAGGACCACCGAGTTCTGATCACCGTCCAACACCACCTGCAAACATTTAGCATAGCACAACATGAAAAATGTAATACTTTGGATTGCAGAAAGGACAAAGGAAGGAATAGTAACGTGTGTGCAGGAGGCATGAGGCAGGATGCAACTGTGGGTGATCGGTGTGTGTTTTCTTTCGGGGCAACCACAAAGCAAAGTGTAGGCAGTAAGACACTAGAATACTCCACGATCTTATACAGTGTGTGCATGAGAAGGCTTTGCGACAAGGCATAGAAACAGCAGAGCTATCAGCGGACAAAATATCGCGTGAGCTAACATGGAACAAGTGAACATCATAGAGGAAGAAAACAATGATAGGATTGGGGGAGGGAAATGAAAACATAAGCACATGGAAACAGAATCCAAGACAAACTGCAGAAAAGACAGAAAGAAGGAATGGAAGAAAGAAAGAGCAAATGAACGAAAGAAATAACAAACGAAAGAAAGAAAGAAGATCAAAAGAAAAAAGAACGAACGGAAGAAAGACAGAACTAACGAAAGAAAGAAAGAAAGAAAGACTGGATGAAAGAGAGAAAGAAAGAAAGAAAGAACAGAAGAAAGAAAGAAAGAAAGAAAGAACAGAAGAAAGAAAGAAAGAAAGAAAGAAAGAAAGAAAGAACAGAGAAAGAAAGAAAGAAAGAAAGAAAGAAAGAACAGAATAAAGAAAGCAAGAAGGAAAGAAAGAAAGAACAGAAGAAAGAAAGAAAGATACTAGGAGAGAAAGAGGACTGTAATAATGTTGGTCACATTCATTGTTAATGATGAAATATTCAGACAGAATAGAGCTAACCCTAACCCTAAACCTAACCCTAACCCTAAACCTAACCCTAACCCTAACCCTAACCCTAACCCTAACCCTAACCCTAACCCTAAACCTAACCCTAAACCTAACCCTAAACCTAACCCTAACCCTAACCCTAGCCCTAACCCTAACCCTAACCCTAACCCTCCGGAACTGATCGCCACTGAGTTTAGAAATAATTCACACCACTTTTTCACACTTTAGTGCTTTAGGTTTCACTTCAAATGTATTAAAGTTACTTTTTTGGCCATCAAATAATGACAAAGCAAGAACATCGACCCACGACCCTCTTTTATTTCATTCCTGTATTTCACACATTAATATCAGAAACCAAAGATGTATTGTGTTTGCTATTATTCTGAAATGTCACCGGGAGTCACATTCAGACAAGCCACGGTTTTTCCTCTTTTCACGGTCCTGACACACTACACTAGCACAGCTCAGCAATAACGTGAATGACTGTACAGACGCTATGCAAGCGGGCGTGTAAACTATGCCGCTGGTATGAACCAGGCTCCTCTGCTTCACGTAAGGCCACACCACCCGGGTATGGATTAGTTTCCTATAATAACACTTCCCACTGGACTAGTCAGCCAGTGCAATGAATTGTCCTTTGTTTGTAGCCACTTATGTTATACACACAGTGGGGGAAATAAGTATTGGGTGTGTCAACATGTTTTTCAGTAAATATATTTCCAATGAGGTTATTCACATGAAATTTACACCAGACATCAGTATTGACTCCAAGGGCGTAACCATGTTATGGACATTGGGGGGTCCAAGCGTTTGGACATTGGGGGGGTCCAAGCGTTTGGACATTGGGGGGGTCCAAGCGCTAAGCCCCCTTTGCGCGCAGTCAAACTTCCAAAATTTTTCTACTGAAATTTTGTATATGTAGAACATAGGTTTAGGATGACAGTTACTGTTGGAATTCATGTGGTTTCTGAGTGATAGAAGCTCCCACAGCATGGGGAAACTGCTAAAATACATCACCGACCTTGCGTTGAGTCTGGGCCAAACCAAGTGTACAATTGGAGGTGGCGGTGGGGGGAGGGGGATATTTTCCGTAACAAACGTGAATATATTAAAAAA
>JAFFST010045905.1:2387-16938 GCA_022414735.1 Noturus placidus | reverse complement strand
TGGATTTTTTTTCACCTTTAATAATAAACACCTTCATTTACAAATTGCATTTTGTGTTTACTTGTGTTGTCCTTGACTACTTGTGTTGTACTTGACCACTGTATATTTCACAGTATTTAGGTTCGCTAACAAAGTGCTATTAACACAGTCATAAAAATAATGGTTTCAATGACACCTTTTAGTCAGTAAAAATAAAAATGTCAACCATTACCTCAGTGGATAATCTCACCTGGATACAGTAAATTTGTAGCTAAAAACTGACGGTGTAATCATAAAGACTGTCCAGTGCTCCTCTCAGGACTCTTCTTCAAATCTGAGCATCCTGTAACACACTTAGTCCTGTTTGTCTTTACTCGTCTACACCTCTGTACTGTAATGATCTAGAATTCTACTATACGGTGTCACTCAGAGGACGACAGGTTCCCTTTGGAGTCTGGTTCCTCTCAAGGTTTCTTCCTCATCTCGTCTTGGGGAGCATTTCTTCGTCACAGTCACCTCCGGCTTGCTCGTTAAAGCTCTAAATCGACATCAGGATCTCTGTAAACTTGCTTTGAGTCAATATCTTATACAGGAAAACAAGTACAAGTAAAATTAATTGAACTGAATAATAAAGTTATGAGTCTGTATTCATCAGCAGTGATTTAATATTTATGAGGGGTGTGTCTCACAGAACATCATGTATCACTTCGGCTGTGACTTCTCACACACACACACACACACACACTACAGTACATTACATTGTCATCACTACTACAAGTATAAACCAAATACATGTCAGAGTATAAATCTTCAAAAAAAAACACACAAATTCCACTTTCTAATATAAGCAGAGGTACATTTCTATCATCTCAGTCCTTTCTTCAAGCTACGCACCAGCACCCCCTAGTGGTTGTACTATGACATTATGAGCCGCGCATGCTAACTAAATAACTCAGGGGTGTCCAATCTTATCCGGAAAGGGCCGGTGTGGGTGCAGGTTTTCATTCCAACCAAGCAGAAGCCACACCCGAGTCTATTGAAAGCCAAGATCAACTGATTACACAGGTGGATTCAGGTGTGGCTCCTGCTTGGTTGGAATGAACACCTGCACCCACACCGGCCCTTTCCGGATAAGATTGGACACCCCTGAAATAACTAATCAGAATACATAATTAAAGAGCAGTGACAATGCTGACATAGCCTCAGATGTTTGCATCATAATGCATAACAAATGTTCAAATAATAAAAGAGGGTCAAGAATGGCAGGAAAAATATATTGTTGATGGTTACAGACTACAGAAAATGAAATACTGTTCAATAAAAAAACCCAACACATGATTACAAAACAAAGCTTAAACTATTTCAGCAAACGGAACTGTAGTTCTTTCTGCATTCACCGAACATCGCAATGCGACCTGTGATATGTTGAGGGGAAAACAAATAACTTGAAAATCCCTACTACTACAAATAACCTCCCCAAACATATCAAGCCAGCCAAGCGAATCTATTCAAACTGCTGCTCAGCACTAAGAGCAATCAGCTCTTAGAGCAATCTTCCACATACATGAGCTCACTGATGGCCACTATTGGCGAACGCCACTCTGATTGACAGGGTAATATGCCATCCCTCCCACCCAAACAGCACAACTTTACTCCCTTGGCTCGATGCCACAGATGGCTGTGAACGCATAATCTCGAGGACATATTTCCTGTTGCACCACTCATGAGCCCTTAATTATCGTATTCTGAACAATCTAACTATTTATATTCATTAGAAACAAAATGACTCAGAGCCGTAACCGGGCAATTCTGCACTGCGAAATGTTTGGTTTAAGGATAAGGATAACATTTTTAAACCGTACACAATTAAAATGTGTTTTTTTTGTTTGTTTGTTTTTTTAAAAATGCAACATATTGTAAATTCTAACATAATGCACTGTTTGCCAATATAGTATTTTGTTAGCGCTAACGTGATGGTTACACTTCATTTCGACTTCCCTCTTGTGGCTCAAAGTCTTTATATAAACATTTCCCCTATAGTCAGTCACTGTGCATTGAGAATGTACACAAATTGTAAAGACACACTATGGACTGTCGCTCAGTGCTGTACAGAATCATAGATCAGTAGGTATACGCACATCTGTGTGTGCGCACGCGTGTGTGTATTTCACTACGCTATATGACTTTCCACCTCGCTGATGGAAACGAAGCATGGCCGCCGGCGTACTTTCCTCTTGGTGTTGTGTTTGGGGTTTCTCTGGTACATATCTGCAACACAGAGTCATTAACGTTAATAAGAGTGGGTCGGCCCAACAGAAATCGGCACCCAATTGAATCTAAATTCATAGCAAACTGTAATCAGTCCTGACTCCGAATTAATTACAGCATTTTAAAGCAGTATAAAATCCATGAGTTTCCTCATGATGTGTTTTAACTATCAGAAATATGTAAGAGATAAATCACTTGAAGGCGTGCGGTTATAGTACGGTGTAATGCTGATATAAAACAGAATTACTGTTATCACCGTGAAGTGGATTATCTTCCTATAACAGCAGGCCCTGAAGTGTTTTATTCCTCTTATAAAAAGGTGCAAACATTCACCGATGCTCAAGAAGCCAACATGGTACATTAAGAGCCAGGGGGGTGTAAACTTTTGAACAGGATTATTGTTATTATTTTGACTTCAAAATGAATGTAAATATGAAACGTGAAAAAAAAGATCTTTAAACAAAATAATTTACACCATCTTGTTCAAAAGTTTACCCCCCCGGCTCTTAATATATCATGTTGGTTTCTTGAGCATCAGTGAATGTTTACACTTTTGTAATAGTCGTGTACGAGTCCCTCAGTCGTCCTCAGTGTGATAAGATGGATCTCAACATCATAAAGCCAAAGCAAATTGCCAGGGCCAACAAGTCATACTTTTTATTCTGTTTACAGTTAATGAGGAATTATCTGCTTTACAAGTCCATGTGTGAGTTGTTACTATAGAAACAATAATGTATAAGAACACGTACATAAATATACTGCTCGAAAAAATAAAGGGAACCCTGTGTCCTTTTATGTGTTGTATTAATTTAATGTTTTTTTCATACTTTAAAGCGCACCCATTTTGCTTTAAAGTGCTCATACAATAGATGGTAGAGCCAAAAAACACTTTAACGTGCTCATAATTTAAACTGCAGCATTAGCCACTCCTCCACCCCCTCCGTGTCAAAAACGACTCGTTAAATGATTTGTTCTAAAGGATTCATTCCAAACTCCTCCTTTCAGAGAGAATACTCTGCTATGATTGGTCAGATGTCCCAGTCTGTTGTGATTGGTCTACCGCTGTCAGTGCGCAGCAGATAAAGACCAGAGGCGGGGCTTTTTGTTATAAACCTATGTAGGTTAGTACAGGAAGTAGCGTCTGGAATCACTAACGACTCGTTTCAGCTGTTCAGAATCGATTCCTTCTTTTAGGAGTCAATAACTCAGCTTTGTCGTGCACTTTGATGTTTGAAACTTTGCAGACTTTTTATATTCACAAACAGCTCTATACCACACTACATGAAAGGGAATATTTGAAAAACCATCATAGGTGCATTTTAATAGTGTGCTGGACTTGCTCTGCTTCGGGACATGATCCACCCTTAATTTGGTCCAAAACGAAATAATTATTTGCTAGTATTTCTGTTCTTGCATTTCTTTAGTCTGGTGAAATCAAATGAGAAGGAAATGTCTGGATATCACACCTGCACATTACGATGTGCTCATAATGTACAAATCAATTGAGAACATCATTTTCATTAAATACTTCATCTCTTACACTCTCAAGATCCGGCTGTGGGTCCGGACTCAAAAAACTACATCCTTTTCCTATTAGTCTCCCTGTACTTACTGAAGGACATGCTTTAAAATGAATAAATAAAAGAACAAGTAGGCGGGATCGGGCGTATGAAATGCAGATAAGTTGTTCCTACTTTGAGTACTATCTGAAAACAAAATTGTTGTAGGTGTGAAGGTTTTTTTTTTGTAAATGTGTGGTTACCTTGGAAACTGACAAAGTAATGTCTGTTGCCCTTTATAACCGTGACCTCAGCGTTGCTGTCAGTCAGAAACGCTTCCTCCAGATCGCTGGACTTTACAGATGTCACACGGTGCTTATCGTCCTGACAAAGTCACACACACACACAATCATAAGCACACAGCAGGACACTACAAGCTTTGTTAACCTCCGTCGTCTCTCACCGGCCTGCCGTACTCGATCCAGTTATCGTGGTCTCCCTTGTAGTACCACAACCACCGCGTGGTCAGGACATAGTGTGAGGGCTTGGTGATGGACGAAACTGTAGAAAGACGGCGCACTGGATGCCCAGACCTGGTCATCGTCTGAAAATCCACCGGCTTCGAGCCTGGACTGGACCAGCGAGCAGAAGACGAGGGAAGATCAGAAAATAAGTATCAATTCCAATTAAAAACAACAGAGGTTGTGTATTTGTGTGCGTTCGTGTTTACTGACCCGTATATGTTCTTGGGTTCGCAGAAGGCTCGCTCAATCTCCTCCATCCCTCGCAGGTCCCTCCATCCGTTCCCCTCATTCACCTCCCATTTATACGGCAGATTAAAATGCACCAGTTTGCACTGCTCTAAACATAGATTGGCCAAGTATCTTCTTACAACACAAAACAGCACTACTGAATTTAAAAAAAGGGGGGGGGGACAAGCAGAAAGAACGAAGATGCAGACTGAAAAATCAGATTGAAAGCATAAATGTCTGAGACAGACCCTGAAATCTGCAGTTTCTTCTGATGAAGTGGAGACAAATTTCATTCTTCTCTTCTACCAGTTCTAAGGATCTGCTTACTGGCTCAGAAATCCTCTCTGGAAAACAAACACACACACACTAATTTTCATTTCGGTCAAAAAATGCCCATGTTAAGTTTATAGCTGTCTCATATCAGCAAAATCAAACATACATTTATAGATTTGATTTCAAAATATTCATTAACCTAAAACATTACTACTATGAGATGGCGGGAAGGAGGCGGGGCTTCTAAGAGGTCAGTTAATATCAGAGGATTCAAAAACCTACACAGCGGTCAACCATTCAAATTCCTGCTCATACTGCGTCACAGTGCAGCACAACACACGATCTGCTAGGGCTGCGCAATGAATCGAATATCGATCGCCTGAACACAATCGACTGCTATATTGAGGTTCAAAGTTCGTCCTCCGCTCATAGAAATCTCCGCTGCAGATCAAATCAAGTGCTTCCTAAACTTACAGCCAATCACCATAGAGCGGCGCAGGGATGACTTCATTTTGTAAAGTCAAAACCCGGAAGCGAGTTAGCATTTTAGCGCTTCGGTTTCATCCCAAAGTCAATGGGTTCTCTGAATGGGATTTCGGTTAAAACCCTGAAATAAGGTCTGTGGTGAACACAAAATCTAAATATTTTCACGTTATACTCTATGACATAAAATATGCCAGTAATACCCCACTCATGAGTTTTTAAAGCTTTTACGTGTACTTAAAAAATGCGGTTGCTAACGGATTACAGAGGTTGTCGGGGACATTAAAATGTCATCACGCGGAACAGGAAAAATCTTTACATTTATTCATTTAGCAGACACTTTTATCCAAAGCAACTTACAAATGAGAAAATACAAGCAAAGCGATATAGATGCATGTATACAAGTAGTGCTAACAATACAAGTAGTGCTACTATACAAGATCCATTAATTGAGTTCCAGAAGAAGCAAAGTGCACAGAGTAGATTTTTTATTTTTAGGTGTTCACGGAAGAGACGGGTCTTTAGCTGTTTTTTGAAGATGGTGAGAGATTCTGCAGTCCGGATTGAGGTTGGAAGTTCATTCCACCCCCAGATTATTTTTTGCAATAATCCAAAATCCTATTGGGTTGTTGTCGAGGGAACCGGTCTGATGATGACTTCCGGGTTCCGGTACAAAATGACGTCGTCCCCGCGTCACCGCTCTATCGGGTGATTTGTCTGCGTCTCTCCTCCTGTAAACATTGTTATTGCTTTCTCTGCAGTCGCCTGAATTGTTTTCATTTGGGTGCATATTGTTATATTGGATCACATATTTTCATTTGGTTGATGGTATTTTTACTTCTATGTTTTGAGTACAATTTTATTTATATTTTGCATTTACGAGATGATGCACTTTAAGGATCAGTCTAATTTGATGCAAAGATTTGTACATTATCAGGACTGTAGCACAACATGGAGGTGACAGCAGCGGCCTGTTTATTTAAACGAGAAAGTCAGTGAATCAGTGAATACTCGTGATAAATAATCGTGATCTCAACATTGATCAAAATAATCAAGATTATCATTTTGGCCATAATCTTGCCGCCTTAAATACCGGCATCCTTACCACCCAGCCAGCACCGCCAATTTTCATCCCATGTCTTTCATCCCAGTGAGATTTGAACTTACATTTACATTTATTCACTTAGCAGACGCTTTTATCCAAAGCGACTTACAAATGAGAGATACAAGCAAAGTGATATCAAACTTACAATCTCCTGATGACAGGATGAACGATTACACCAACTCGGGACACTTTTGACGTGATTTTTTTTTTTTTTTAGTGATAACTCCTTACTTGTGGGATATACAGTGCCCTCCACTAATATTATAAATATGAGCAAAGGCGGCTGTGAGGAATCGTCTTTATTTATCTTTTGTTAAAGAAAGTGAACCTTAAGGGTTTTTTGGGGGGAGGGGAAATCACTCCGGCTCTAATTGACTATTTATATTCCTATGGTTTACTTTATTAGATGGTTAGTAGTAATATTGATCCCAGCACGGCGAGGACAGGCACGCCTTTTAAGATTTATTAGTTGGAACGTCAGAGGTATGGGTAATCCTGTTAAGAGATCTAGGGTTTTTATATATTTTATATATTTGAAACTTTTAAAAACTCCGATATAGTATTTTTACAGGAGACTCACCGTTGTATTAAAGATCATAGGTTATATTGCCCTTGAGTCTAATGCCTGTTGTTGGGTTTTATAATATTTATACAACCAGCCATAGTTAGTGTAACCATGTGCCGAGGTGAGGGGGTGTGTGTGTGTGTGTGTGTGTGAGTGAAAATGAATCATGTGTAAATGAACCACATGTAAAATTACATATGAATGAATCATATATAGATGAATCATATATAGATGAATCATATATAGATGAATCATATATAAATCATGTGGGGGGGGTGTTACTGGGGTTAAAAGTTTGATTCTGTATGGATTTATGAAAATGAATCATATGTAATTAAATCCCATGTACATGAATCATAAGTAAATTGATCATATGTAAACTGTTATCGGGGTAAAAAATGTTGATTCTGTATTGATATATTTTTTTGTACTCTGAAAAGTGTATGAGAATCAATAAAAATTGTTATAAAAAAAAAAAGAAAGTGAACCTGGGTGACTCAGAACAGGAAGTTGTTCAGCCATGAATTCCTGTTTCACAGGGGTATAAATATGAGGTAACACACAGGTGAAATTCCTTGGGTAAGACCAAGAAATACAGCTATGATGTGCAGCAAAAGGTTGTTGAGCTTCACAAAATGGGGCGTGTCACCTACACCACCACAAGTTGTTTGGAAGGGTTTCAAGAAAAAACCTCTACTATCATCCAAATTTGAGCGTCTTCAGTTTTCCAGACACTACTGTAACTTCAAATGAGATCGGGTTCTGTGGTCAGATCAAACTATAATAGAACTTTTTGTCCATAAACACCAGAGGTGGTACTGGGATAGCCATGGCAGGTCCTTCCATATCCAAATCTCACTAGCCAATGAGATTAAATCACTGCCCACACAAGAGATTTGTGCCGAACAGCAAATGTAAACTTGTTGAGCGTAAACAAAATCTCTGGCAACACATTCATAATCCATGATTAGCAAAAACAAAGCTTAGAAAACTTAAAAAAAAAAAGAATGCTGTTAATTTATAGGCCATGTTAAATTTTTCCTACAGAGTTCACTGTTTTTCTTCTTGCTCATTGTACATATATATTTGTTTCAATTCCTGAAAAAAGTTATATTTAATACTTTTGGCACAAATTTAATTATGCCAAACTAACTAACATGTTCGTCATGTCATGTAAAATCTAAAGCAGACATCTTGTCTATCTAACATCTTTTCAAAGTCAGTCCATTCAAACTTCATGATTAATAGTGTTAAATGCTGTCATTATGCCCTTTTTTGCACTAATAAACAACACTATTTGCATCCTTGTGCAACAAAACCACAAGCTCGGCATTCCGAATCTCCACACCCACCTGCCTCTGCAGCATTGGCGCTCAGGTAGTAAACGTTCTGGTAGAGGTAGGGCAGGTCCTGGATGATGTCGTTTCCGAGGCCGCGCTCCTCCAGCATCCTACGGCTGTACTCGTCTACGCGGTGAAGCCGCTTGCACTTGGTACCGAAGATGCAATCGCCCTGCACAAAGTGCTGGCACATGTGCACTTTAGTGCAGTTTTCCTTAAAGGTGCAGGACCCGAACAGCCCCGAACCCTTATTGTAGTGGGAGCACACCTGCACACGGATAAAGCACGGCGGCGTCAGGAGACGAAACGGCAAAACAGAACTGGAAAAAGGAAGTAATGTCACACGTGCATGCACACACACACCGAACACACATTGAAAACACTAATCAATTACCATTTACACCACAATGCTTTTCCAAACCTCTACTTTACCTCAAGACTTACAGGTCTTTCATCTCCAATATTTTCAAACAGTCTTTTTTTTTGTTTTCTTTGGTTTTTTGTTTTTTTTTTTTTTTTGTTTTTTTTAAAATGCGTCGTATGTCATCTCCCCCACATCACATTGAACATGGTGAGGCTCCTTCACTTTGAAACATCCACCAAAATCCATCTGTAATTCTTCATCCAAGCGGACACACTTTCCTTCTCTTGGTTTTATTTTCCTTCATTTTTTCTTTTTTTTTTTTCTTTCTCCTTTTAAAAACATCATTTTTACTTCTATTTAAATCACACTAAACAGTCACTTGATGCAAAACTGGAACCCTTTTTTCTTTTTTCTTTTTTTAAATAAATTAAATCAATTCAGCAGGGTAACTTGCTGTCTTTACACTTAATCTACACCTGTGCGTCAAAGTGCACCTCCTGTTCAAATACGGCTGTATTTTATCCTTGTCTGAACACCGTGTCTCATTTCATAGCACTGAGAGAGGCGTTTCGAACAGCAGGGGCGGTACCTAGAATGCAGAAATAGCTCATCTTGAAATGAAACTTAAATAATGGCCAAAGATGAGTCATACACACACACACACACAGAAATGCACAGCAAATATTAGCAGTTTACTCTCAGACTTGGAGAGAATTTGAGGTGGAAATATTTTAGCCTGTGCAAAAGCAAGACATTCGGGTGAGCCGCCTTGTGAGTGCGTCTGAATGCCCTCATACACTATCACATACAACCTCGAGTGTGTTATTTATGATCTATTTTAGCATCAGTGCTGCACTCAATAGTTCATATTCTGCACATTCGTCTTGTACTGCTTGTAATTTAGAATCTAAAACTAAAAATATTTTGAAATGAAACAAGGTAAAATGAATAGCAGAACAATTTGAACTGGTGATTGAACTGTCAGAGCTGCTGTTCTAGAAAACTAATCAATCAACACCTCCTGACCAATCAGAATCAAGACTTGATTTATATCCAAAAGATAGAAATGAAGCTGGAGGCAGTAATAAAGGCAAAGGGGGTTCATATGACAATATTGCGTCATAACTCGTTATGATATGGAAAATTTGTTTTCACTAATAATCTCCCATTACTGGCAGTTCATTACCTGTGAGGATAAAGGAGTCTGTGAAATCGAAAACAGCCACTTGTTCATTTTGCCCTGAGGGTATGAAAACTTTAGAACTTAACTGTATAAGCAATATTTGAGACACGGACGACGGCGTCCTTTAGAAGCAATCATCCGTTTGGTTTCAAGTACAAATGTGCAACTTGTACAGAGTCTCAGTCATGCTTCCGTGAGTAATCTGCCTTCTGAGTGCAACACTGATGATGATGGTGATGACAAAGCAGAAGTCCTCAAATCTGGTTGCACAGGTTATGGCAGGGGAGAAGTTTAAAGTGGCCACTGTGCGTGTGTGTGTGTGTGCGCACATGCATGTTTTGAATGGTGTGTCTGCCTTCACCTCAGGTAGTAGTGCAGGGTCGTTCTGTAGCAGGAGGAGGAAGAGGTCTTCCTCATGAAGCTCGTGAAGAGTGCACTCACGGAGCAGGGGAAAGTTATGCTCAGACTGAATGCTATGGGAGAACTTACATTCCTTCCTAAATGTCAAATGTCCCACACACACACACAGACACACACACACACAATGTCAATTATATCAGACATCCTTGTAAACACTATGCAAAATACAAAAATTATATTAACTTAATAACCTAAATTTAGAAGAAGGCTTTATTTGTCATAAACTTTACTGCACAGTGAAACGCTTTTCTTCACACATCCCAGCTTGTTAGGAAGATGGGGTCAGAGCGCAGGGTCAAACATGATACAGCACCCCTGACCAGAGAGAGCTAAGGGGCTTGCTCAAGGGCCCAACAGTGGCAGCTTGGCAGTGCTGGGGCTTGAACCCCTGACCTTCTGATCAGTAACCCAGAGCCTTAACTGTTGAGCCACCACTGCCCTATTATGGACCATTTACTTACACACACACACACACACACACACACACACACACACACACAGTATCCCACAGAAGTGAGTACACCCCTCACATGTGTAAATATTTGATGATTATTTTCATGTGACAACACTGAAGAAATGACACTTTGCTACAATGTAAAGTAGTGAGTGTACAGCTTGTGTAACAGTGTAAATTTACTGTCCCCTCAAAATAACTCAACACACAGACATTAATGTCTAAACCGCTGGCAACAACAATGAGTACACCCCTAAGTGAAAATGTCCAAATTGGGCCCAATTAGCAATTTTCCCTCCCCGGTGTCATGTGACTTGATAGTGTTACAAGGTCTCAGGTGTGAGAATATATAATCAAATATTTACAAAAATGTGAGGGGTGTACTCACTTTTGTGAGATACTGTGTGTGTGTGTGTATATATAATATGTATATATATTATACATATTATTTGTGAATTGTCCAAGGGGCTTCAAATACAGTAACAATAAATAGGGCCCTCAAAGAGAACCTTGTGGGACATCATACTGCACTTGTCTACATCTAACCAGAAAAATTTGGAAACCCATATTCTCTCTACGTTTTGGGTCTCTGTCCACACGGAGACGGCATTTCAGTCCAGTGAAAACAGTGTTTTTCAAGAACGCTCTCCCAAGTGGATAAATTTGAAAACACTGTTGTGGCACTGTAGTGTGGACTGAGAAAACGGACATGTCATATTTTTAGTTCAAAAACAATGACACATTTCTAGTCATGTGACCCATTCGCCTCGAAACAAACAGGAGGATGTTGTACTGTAGGTGTTGGGCCTGATATCTAGTTCGATAGCTTTATTAAAGATTAAAGTCACTTTGTACAACCATCGTATCGCATTGTTAAATAAACGCCTGATGGAGATGACGCGGGCCAAGGCGATGGAGCTAAATCAGTGGACTAGATTCCAATGCTTCGGGCATAGACTTGAGAAGTTAAATTAATTTCATCTTTTGTTATTAGGCTACAGCAAATATTTTATACTAGTGTACTTTTAAGAGGACAGCAATGAACCATGGGGGGTTTGAACCCTTGATTTAAGAAGAAAATAATTTAGGGCTAATTATTAGCATGAAACATCATTCTGTAAGAGATGTGTGTGTGTGTATAAGTAAAGGACACATCTGCCACAGCTATTTGCCCACTACTGCATTCATTAGGATGGTGACATGATATGAATATTAACTGTTTGTTTGTTGTAATTTGTATATTTATGCCGTTTTATGCTATTAGTATGGATCTAGGCATGTCATCAGTGTGAATATGAAATGTTTTGCAATGTCCCTGCAGGAAATCATTTACAGGAAATGCTCTAGGTAACACAATTCATTAACAGGGCTGCTGGGATATGCAGGAAGATAGTGGGACACTTCTCCCACAGCAGGGAGAAAAGACTGTCCTTGTGGGAAGAGAGCTCAACCTCCCAGAGCATGCCATGGTGACAAACCGCTCAATACAATGGGCTTTCACTCAGAAAATGATAGCAAGAGTCCTGGAGCAGAAAAACCTTGGCTTTGTCCAAGGTTCTCTCTACAGACCATGACGTGAGACACCTACTGCCCTCATGGCAGAACCTAGAGGTCCTGGAATCTGTGAACAAGGCGCCCGGTCCACTCCAGTGTAAAAACCACCTGCTGCTAAAGCCGTGAAGAAAACTCTGATTTGAACCCATGGTAGAGATCAGATAGAGAAGTAGTGGCTGCTGAACTCAATGCTCACATTTACATGTTTCACAAAGTCAACTTCCCCCGCTAGGCAAACTAGCACAGAAATATCTGCATACACGCAACCAATTCTGCATCAGAGAGCGTTTAGCATGAGTGGAAATGGCGTATTGAATCATCGCTGGTGGAAATGCTTGTTATTTTGTCCAAGAACCTCTCAAGTGATGAGTAGAACTTTTTAGAAAGAGGATTTAGAAATACTAGTCGGCCAAAAAAACCAAAACAATAGTTTTAATGGTTGGATTGAGTGAAACACACTTTTATATCCAGTTTATACATACTATACGTTACATCCTGCTTACATGTCCCTGTTTGTTTGGACAAAATCTTATTTCCATGAAAATTGATATGTTCTTATTTATTGTTCTATTTGTTTTATTTAGCTGTACTATTGAGAAAAGAAGTTTACAGTAATGAAGATGTTATTGTGATCTACATTGATTAAAATATTATTTTAATCTGAATATTAAGTCGCTAGTTTGCATGTTTGAGTTCAGATATACACGTCAGGGCTCCAGATGGCGACTAAAATGCTCGCCAATGTGACTAACTTTTTAATTTTG
Source organism: Noturus placidus (assembly GCA_022414735.1). NCBI lineage: Eukaryota > Metazoa > Chordata > Actinopteri > Siluriformes > Ictaluridae > Noturus > Noturus placidus. Next base: position 3,935 of record JAFFST010045905.1, on the reverse strand, counting down.
CGACCAGTCGCCACCATTACCCACAAACAAAATAAAAAAAAAACAAATTAACTAGAGATTACGATACATCTTGTAGTGTTAGGCTACTGAACTGATATTTCCACCTGCGCCTCATCTACCTGCCCTATTGCGTGCACTCCTGTATGGTCTCCAATAAATAAACTCCGCACTCTTGTCTTGCAGGGGTTGAAGCGTCGGCTGTATAGATGAACAGAAACAGGTTTAACGTCACATTTATCGGGTTAAAAAGTTGGAAGTATTAACTTTATTAAAAGGTGTTTAATTTCTTTTGATGTAGTTTAGTCCGTTGGAATTTGAATGCATCTGTTACAAGTAGGCGAGCTAACTGCGCAATTAACTAACGTTAGCCGAAATCCAAAAAAAACAAATGCGCAAATGAAATATCAGACTCTCATTCCCTGTGCGTCCGAACCCTGCCTCTTCTACACCAGATGCTGACGATGTTGAGACCGACTCGACCAGTTAAAGTTCTCAAGTGACATTTGAGTCATCCCAGTCCGTTTAAATCGGTGTGCAATCTTTTACAGATGAAAACAGCCAAGCGCAGCGAGTCGAGTCTGCGGCTCCCGTCTCAGCAAGACGGTTTAAATCAGCATGGTTACAAGAGTTCACCTGGTTACGTTATGATAAAGGGAAAATGTACTGCACCTTTTGTGCTAAAGCAGGACAAGATATTGCAAGAAAAACAGAGTTCATTTCTGGTTCGAGTCATTTTAAAAAAGAAACCATGAAGAAGCGTGGTGACAGTACAAAACATAAGAATGCCAGGGATTGGGTCATTGCTAGGGCTGCCCCTCGTGCCACCCTAATCGTGATAGCAGTGCAACGTGCTAGTAATAAAGTCGCAGAAAAAGAGATGAGAGAATTGAAAATATAATTCAATGCAGCCTACATGACTGAGCCTGGATAAGCAGGAAACAACGAATTGTACATAGTTGAATAAAAAAGTGAACAAAAGAAACAAATGGCTGGACCTTTACGTATTTACGGTAATATGATATACTCAACATTACACAATTTGTGTATGTAAAGAATATATTGTGTAAACTATGAGAGGCAGAGTAAACAAGAGTACAGAGGGGAAAGAAAAGCTAGTGTGAGGTAACCGTTTAACAACGATATCATCATACTCAATATGACATCACTATATTTTGGCTCCTGAAAATTTGATTTGGCGCCTAAATATTTTGTTATTAGGAGCCAATGGCTCCTACATTTTTTTTTTTTTTGCCTGGAGCCCTGCACGTTTCAGCATTATCACTAATCTGTGTGCGCATTTTCATTCCATTTAATCAAAATTTGAAGTTCTTTTTGGAAACCATGGACGCCACGTCCTCTAAACTAAAGAGGACTAAAGAGGAGAGGAACCATCCGGCTTGCCATCAGCGCTCAGTTCAAAAGTTCATCTCTAAGATCTTAGAGAAAGATGTAGCAAAGCAATTATGCTCGTACTTACATAGGAACAATATTCATGAAATGTATCAGTCAGGATTTCGACCTCATCATAGCACAGAGACAGCGTTAGTT
>JAFFST010045904.1:64324-84262 GCA_022414735.1 Noturus placidus | reverse complement strand
TCTTTATATAAATGCGGGTCTTTGTGTACAGCGTATATTCAAGTTGTTGATGTTGCTATTTGTTGTCTGACGTGCCATTTCTTTCAATAAAGATATTAAAAAAAAATTAAAATAAAAACTGTATATAGGGCACTGTGTACAGTTTAACTTATTTATGTATATGTTTTGAAAGATTGTGGGCGGGAGTTAAAGGAATTCAACATTATTTACAGCATTGCCATTAAACTTGTTGAGCCCTGTTGAACTGCTTCTCTGACATGGAAAGGCACGTCACATGGAATCACCTGCAGTGGTGACATTCAATCTGAAAAAAAAAAGATAATAATAAACTTCAGTTCAGTCTCTCACACTCGAGTCATTCCCAAAGCCCGTTTCCGCTTCCGGGCTTTAACGGGAAAAAATGTAAAAATATATCTTCAGTTGTACTGGTTCTATGTCCAAAAGGATAAGCGGTATAGAAGACGGGTGGAGGATACTTATTTATTTATTTTTAATTGCTGTTCGTTTGGATGTTTTGCTGGTTTTGGAGTGAGAAGAAAACACGGAAGTGAAAAAAACAACAAACAACCGAAACTAAACGCTAAACATTCAACTAATATTAACAAAAGGGATAATACCTTCTAGCTGTCACCTGCAGCATAATGTCGGCATCTCTTTTGATGGGCAACAACGCCATTTAAACTCTTCCTCGTCGATTTATTGCCGTTCATCCTCTTCTTCTACGGCAAGTTTGGTACAGCTGTATAGTTCACTGCTGCCGCCTAGTGATTCGGTCCTTACTTTAGCTGTGTAACGCATGCGCAGTCCAAATAGGAATCGTACAGAGGTTTAAATGCGTTGCATTTTTTATTTGTTTGTTTGTTTGTTTGTTTGTTTTTAATTAAAGGAATAATGTTAAAATGTCTGTTAGTATGGTATAGTGCGGTAGAGTATGGTAGTCGCTAAATTTTTTTGTTATATAATTACGGCATTTTAAAAACTTCCAGGTATATTAATTTCCATAAACTAATTCTTTTAAACGCTCTGATCTATATGCATACATTTAGCTGGAATAACCAAGATAATCAGTATAAAAAATAAATCTACACTCCAACTTTGATTTAATAAAATAAATTGATTAGTTTGTCAACTGTGTAGTGCAAAATACCACATGCATTTCTGTTTCAAATAAATTAATAAAGCATACCATTTATTAAAAAGGAGAATTTGCTGTGAGTAGTGTATAGTCATGTACAGTATCGTTGTGGAATCTTCTTCAGCAAAAAAATAAAAAACTTCTCAGTCTCGAGGGTTTTGATGCCAAAAAGACATTAGACTTTTATTACAAAAAAGTAACAAGAGCCGAGTCCATTTGCAAAGCAACTGCTGGACTCCATCTTGATACACCGTGTTATACACTTTCAAAACAAGGATTCTCTACAGTTCATCCATCTTTTATTTGATAGGAGTATAAAGGAAGACTTTTAGCAAACTTACACACACACACACACACACACACACACACACACACACACACACACACACACACACACGTCATTCAACAATGTTGCATCTTCTCGTACACAGGTGGCTTTATCAGTACATGCATATTCAGTACATGCATATTATTGTATTTTCTAACGTCTGCAATTTAAACAATAGACCACTCATAAAGCTTGGCAATAATTGTGAATACCCACTAAGGAGCAACAAATTCCAGGCTATCAAAAAGATAAACAGAGGACAGGCTCAATTGCATTCAAGAAGATACAAACTAGGAGTGAGAAATAGGTGCTCAGTGATTTCCCACAAGCTGGAGTTACACAAATTTTCCTAATTTCACCTACATGGATTTTCACTTAATAAAATAAAATATTAAGTAAAATATTAATAAAACATTCCATGTACTATTGCAACGTAATCATATTTAAATGCTGATTTAACCTTAAGCTATTCTCTCTTCATGATTGAAACACATTATTAAAGTCGCATTAAAGTTATTATTAGGCTTTTGATGGATTAAAACATTTCTTATCACTCTGATTATTTTAACATTTGAAAGTGTGGATAAATGTCCCAACTCAATCTTACGGCTATTTGAGTAAATTAAGCAATGTCATGCAATGACTGACTGGCATGTTGTGGCCATATTATTTACAACTCTCAATATGTTTTTGATAATTATTGAGGTTCAGAATTTCCTGGGCCAAATGTAATATGACACCAAATGTATGAAAATAGGGCAAAAATCTGTTTTGAATATTAAGCAAATTATCACAAATCTCAATGGGCACAGCTAAATGGTCCAAACATGAGTTACAGCTATTTACGTGAATTATATTTCATTTCACAAGAATTGACTGGCATGTGATAACCATGTTGTTTAATGTTCTTAATTTTTTTCCAATGTTTTTGAACATTATTGAGCTTCATTCTCTCCTGAATAGATTGATACCCAACTGCATTTGTGAAAATCATAGCCAAAAACCATAGGACTAGTTTGAAAAGTAGGTTTCACACACATATTAATCAGATTAGCTCAGAATCTACAGTAAGTGGGCAGAGCTAAATGCTTCTTGAGGATTTTTTTTTTGTGAGAACCCACAGAATAAGGGGAAAAAAAGAACAGTCAAATTGCAAAAGCTGCCATAATCGTGTTGGTCAGTATGCTAAAATATTTGTTTTGTTTCGGACAAACCAAAAAACCAACAATGTTTATAATTTTCATAGCTTATCTCGAAGAGAAATATTTAGTCCATGTAAAAACTGAATTTAATCTAACAAATTGGACATGCTCTTGTTCTCACAGGTATCTGCAATCTGAATAGTCATCCAATTCGTGCTGATGGATCCCCTCAAAATAATAATAATAATAATAATAATAATAATAATAATAATAATAATAATAATAATAATTCAAGTGTTGATGGTGTATTATGGAGTTTTAATGCATGGGAAATGTCAACAACTAGTTACAACCTCTTTTCATTCCAACAGAAAAAGAAAAGTAAAGAACACACATTATGTGCATGTGGACTAACAATGATAATACCTGATTATCACACCCATATGTGCTTGTTGAACATCACGGTCCACGTTTAGTCCCCTTTTGCTTTGTTATAATAACCTCCACTCTTCTGTGAAGGCTTTCCACTAGATTTTGGAGCATGGCTGTGGAGATTTGTGTTCATTCAGCCACGAGAGCATCAGCGAAGTCAGGCACTGATGTTGATTACAGTTCATCACAAAGGTCTTTTATATATATATCTATCTATCTATCACCGATTAGTCGAGACCGACCGTCGGTCACTTTATGGCCCACGTATGTCATCAACGCGAACCACAAAGCATGTCGGCAGAAGTAGTGGGGTAGTTTGCCATTGCTTTCCCCACCCCTCCCTATATATATATATATATATACTAGACATAAGATTTGACCAATAGAAGGCGACAAATTACCAAAGCCTTCCAGTTTCCATTAAAACCAATACCATTCCCATTACAATTGCAAATTACAAATTCTATGAGGGGTTCTGTTGTTTTTTTTTTTCAGAGGGAAATAAAATAAAAGATAAGATAAAATGTGATAAGGCAATTGATTCATCTCCGATAAGACACCATGTTAAGTAAAATTAGAATAAATAAATCAGTAACACAAACTAAATGTAAAGAATGAGCTTTATTTATACAAATCAGAGCTTGTGGAGATACACACATGAACCCGAGTACAAAATAACTGTGCAGCTATGAAATGGAAATCTATGGAGAAACTATGGGATGTAATTATAAACACACTACAGTGCTACATAGCCGCGTTACAGGTGGTGTGCAGCTCTATAAAGGATAGTATGCATACAAGCACACAGGGTCGGTAGGGGGGACAGGTAACCATAGTAACAGTGGAGCTCTGATGTCACCGGAAGTCAGAGGCTCTGAGTTTGGAAAGAAAGCGCGTTCACGCGCCGAGTTGACCAACCAAGAGAGAGAGAGAGAGAGAGAGAGAGAGAGAGAGAGAGAGCACGTCAGCGCGCTTGACTCACGCGATTGTGTAGCTATCGCGCGCTCTGGTCGCGCGCTGTGGATGTATGTGGAACATCGCGCGCCGCTGTTGCTGCTGTTGCTTCTGCTGCTGACTTCCTTATTCCAGTAAAACTTTTTTTTTTTATTCGCTTTCGGATTGTCTCGCTGTTGCGCGGTGAGTTGGATGAGACAGTATCGTCCACTGTCCTTACTTTAATCATGTCTTATTTTTGTTATTGGTCGTAGATGCTGATATTTCTTATTTCATTATTCTTTGTTATTGCGTTACATGACATGGAGCGCGTGCGTCTTAAAAGTTCTGTTAAATACTTGAACGTTGTTGAGAAATACATGTTATAGACAGGTTCTAACAATGATTTAGCCAGAATGAAGTGTTGTGCACAAAAACAGATTGTTATTGGAGTGTTCATGTGTGATGAGCTTGTAATTGCAGTGTTGAATGTGGGGTTGAGTTTGGATTTAGGGCTCTTTTGTGTACTGTGTAGAGTTGAGTGCAGAATTGTTGTATATATGTTAGTTAGAGCTCAAACGGGTCAGAATGCTTGCACAGTGTTGAATTTGCTGTTAAAGTGTTTATTAATGTTAGTAAAGTGATGACAGTGTTGAATAGGAGGTTACATTTGGATTTAGGGATGTTGCTTTGAAGGAACATTATGTTTCTTCTGTGGGTGCCAATAATATGGGACCACTGTTTAATTTACACATCATGGATGATTATATGAATGTGTGTGTGTGAGTGTGTATGTGACTGTGACCTGTGATGGACTGGCACCATGTCCAGGGTGTACCCCACCTTGTGCCCCATGCCTCCTGGGATAGGCTCCAGGTTCCCCGTGACCCTGATAAAGGAGTAAGCGGTAGAAGATGGATGGATGGATGGATGATTGAACCTTTTCTGTCAGTATAGCTCAGCTTTTCCTTTTTTTCAGGTTTCCTTGTTTGTATCTTCTGATTCTTTTTCTGGAAAATATACATGATGTGGTTAATTGAATTTTTAGCTCCTGTTATAGGGTTCAGTATAATTTTTTTTCCGCACTTCCCCCTGAGAGAACCTTTTTTATTCTCTCCAACTCCTGCTATGTTGAACACTGCATCAGAATACTACCTACAGTATTTGCAGGGTTGAATTAACACCTCCAAGGTTGAACCAGTGTTTATGTCTGATGATTTATTTCTACAGGATTGAGACAGATGTACGCTTTTACAAGTCCAGCTGGACACTAGGGAGTTTTCCCCCCATCTGTGTGGCCGTGTTCGGTGCTTTTGGCTTCCTAATCCCTATAAAGCACGCTCGTCTTTTCCACTTGCTGCTGAAGTTTCTAGGAAGTTTTAAGTCCAGTTGCGAAACAGGCATTAAGTGTGGAACAAATTTGCTGTCAGCAGGGGCTTCTCTTAAACTCCACCCATTCTTACACGCTTTCATTTTACACCACGGCCCAAAGTTTGAGACGAAATATTTAGAATTATGCTACTGGTTTGTGACATCTGTGAAAAATTGTTCAAACTGACCTTTACTGACTTATGGTGAGTTTGTAATTAAAGGAATGTTATATAGTTATAAAGTGAACATACAACAACTGATTACTAAGTTATATGATACATTTATGCAGTTATTTATGTCGTATCAGCTGCATGAGTAATGAGTTAAGTGCTATTGAAGAGGTCACACAATTTCTTTAATTCTTCTTGTAAAAAAAAAAAACCCACATACTGCACTATTCCAGATTTTTTCCAGCCTGTACTTGTGACCCCGTTGTTACTGTACTAAACTGCCATTGCTTCTTGCTTTCTGTGTGTGAGCTATTTTCTAGATCATAATTCTAATATATCCACAATACTTTTGTGTTTGTGTGTCTGTTTCACACATTATTTAAGCATTAGGCAAATCTGGAATGTGTGAGGTGTTGGCTGCTTCTTATCTCACACTCTTTAGGTGCGAAGAGGAAAATTTTTTGGAGTTTGATGACCATGGGTGTTTCCCAAACTGACACGAGTTAAACAAACTGTCAGCACTGACACAGGCTTCCTGAATTAAGGGCTGGAGGGGTGAGTGGCCAGGGGCCAGCCGAGGGAACACGCAAGAGCGGGAGAAGGGGAGGGGAGCGAGAGAAACATCCCATACACTCCTCTTCGGACTCTTCAGGAAGGGCAACAGGTTATCATCTTTCGTCTCTTTGTTTTCCCACCAAACGTCCATATCCAGGTCTATCCGGTTTGCAATGCCATTTTTTTGTCTTAAAATGAATGTCCATGCCTACATAACAAGGTTGGAGATGGCAGACAGGATGGAGTAGAATCTCCTCAGCATGCCTTGTGATCCTTTCTCCAGTGTTTTTTCCATCAGCTTTATGGACGTTCTTGAGATTGTTTTCTGCCTCTTTGATGGACGTTCCGTGGTGCAGGGCATTTTAAATCTGAAAAATACTCAACCAGAGGTCAAGTGTAGATGTTTGGTCTGCAAACACTTTCTGCAATGCAACGAAAGAAAACAAGAAAACAGAAAAGAAGTCATTGCAATTTCAGCCTCCTGTTGTGACCTGTAGCACACCCAAGGAAATCCCAATATAGATATGGAAAGACTTCCACATGGCCGTTCTGCAACTTCGAGACAATAACAGAATTACCTGAAACTTTCCCCTGGTTTTCCTCATTTCCACTCCTTTTAGGATTCTAAATCGGGAAGAGTGTCATCATTGTATTAGAATGACGAACAGCACCGAGAGGGGATTTCTGCTAAAAGTTTATTTGTTAAAGTAGGATTTCAGTGTCTTGCTGAGCTTTTTATTGCCAAGTATGAAAACAGATTGTATAACATGAGAAGAATACTGAAATGATGATTACTCGTACTCTGTTCCTTGTGCACAGTTTCAGTTTTTAGTGGACTCACCAATCAAAAATAAGAGGAACCTAAAGCATATTGGCGAAATCTGTAATCTGTTTTTGCTATAAATATCTGCATTGTTATAATACAATACACAAACATCAAAGCATCCTGAAGTGTTTATGGTTACTGTAATGGAACATCAGCTATAGACTCATTCCCTCGCCAGCCTCTGTATTTTTTCTTCCTCTTGAAGTTAATAAATGCAGCTTGTCACATTGCCAAGGAACCACAAAGCCCAAAGTACAAGTCCCTGCGTTAGCTGTTACTATAGAAACGTGTCAAGTCCCAGACCAGGACTATAGCCATCAAATCCTTTTTGAGCCCAAAACTTTACTTCAGCTAGTCATCTTTATTCCTGCACAGACCGTTTTCTAGAAGAAGGACTTGCTTCTTGTCAAACTTTGTGCATGTTAAAAGAAAAGACAATATAAACATTATTTCTTACATACTCCCGGTTGAAAACAGCACCATACTCAACCAGACCAATGACAAGTCAGAGTCAGTGCAGAAAATGTGTTGAGACTGCACTCGTGTCCTACAGCCTAATGTTAAAGAATTAGAATGAGTGCATTCATATAAACCCGTGATTAAAAGCTGCACTAGTGTCAGAGCTGCTGTTATAGAGAATTAATCAACACCTTCTGACCAATCGGAATCCAGAATTCAGCAGTAATGTGGTATAAACTAAGATATTCAACATGTATAATAATTTGGACAAGGGCATTACTCCAAGGATGGGAGATACGAAAATGGGTAGATTCTAATGGTCCTGTGCGACTCTGACTAGGATAAAGCAGTTACTAAAGATGAATATAAGGTTGAATAAAAAGCAGAAGCAACTCCATCATTCTGTTCCCAAGGTTGAATGTCCCCTATGGTGGACAAAACTGCCGGCTAAGTCTGGCATGCTTTTAAATTAAAAAACGTGACGGCACGTACCTCAGGTTGGGTCCAAAATTAGATCTTGCTGGGGGCCTTTACTCGTTCTTTCCACTTCCTTAGGGTAAACTACCAGACAGACATGTCTCCCGCCCTCCTATTGGCTCATAAAAAAGTCATAAAAAAGCCAAAAATTGTATACGAACACTATGCTACTTGAAGATTATGTTCACTCCCACTATAAGGCTAAAACAACAAACCTGTGATTTTGGAATAAAACCCTAATAGCAACATTCACCCGCTGATCACCTGCTGTTTAGTGGTTTTTGTAACGTGGTCTTTCTCTTTATAGCATTCTGCACGTCTCAGATTGAGTAAAAAGTCACCACAATTGTTTGAGTTTTTTACTTCACAAAATGTAAGAATTGTTCAGATTCAAATAGCTTCATTTTAATGAAATGATTGTAAACAAATTGGTTGTGTCACAAGCTCGTTATAGAAACAACTCCTTTCGTGTGACAGTTTGAACCGACGGCGTCTCAGTAGGAGGTAAAGAAAGGCGTTTTCAAGGACTTCAGTCCCGAAGGTTTTTCATCAAACAATGCATTATTGTCACCAAAGTACCAGAGCGAGCCAGTAAAGCTCTTTGGTGTAGCCCATACGGCGGTTTGTTTTGTTAGTACGGATGCTCCCGCGCCGCTGTCAGCAAGAGATTCTGAGAACGAGGGAAGGAAAGCAGGAAGGAAGGTTTAACAGGACGGACACCACATGTGGTTTTCAGCACCATTTATTATTAGCCTGCACAAAATCATACGCCACATTGTATCCAAAAAAAAAAAACAACCCCAAAATTGACGTCTACATGATTTAATTTAACGTTACAGCTGTTTGTTCACTGGAAGCGGAGTCTCAACAAATTCATTCAAGTTCATCCAACACAGGTGTATTTACTTTGTGATGTGATTGAGCTTCTCTTTTCCTAAAAAAGAAAAAAAAATGACCGGAATTTCTTAATAAAACTGCTTTCCATTCAGATGGATGTTAATGAAAGATGAAACATACCCTTATTAATACAGTCTGTCTGTCTGGACTTCTCTGAAGCGTTTTTCTTACCATTCCACAAAGGCAAGGAGGATAAAATTGGATAGTTTTCCACATGTGAGCCGAATCATGTGGTTTTGTTCCCCCATTCCGAGCAGGAAATGTTTGGAGGTCGAACAAAAGAATCACATGGCGTCTCGTGCCCCTTGGCCACGGATGGACATTTTGATTAAAAAAGGAAAAGAACAACAACAGAGCCACGAACACGTTTCAGAGACTTGGCGGTCGTTAGCATTGGAAGGTTAGAGATAGAGCTTTGGGTTGCCTTGAAACATCTGAGAGATGAGAGAATGATCAGAAGCCAGGAGTTTTTCCAAAGCCAATGTAGTTTTCGCATTAAATGGCCATTACAGCGAAGGAAATCTAGGAAAAATTAATTGTTCTGAATTTGTAAACGCTTTCACCTAATCAGATCATTGTTTTGGTGAAATGTCTTCATGATTTACCACCACTTAACATAAGATTACTCACAGACAGTGAAACACATTGATGTGATTTCCCTGGTCTGCCTGTTCATGGCCAAAACGGGCACAAGTGAGTCTTCTAGTGTAGGTCTGAAGATATTCACACTTCCCCGTATTGTAGTCAGGGGTCCCTCGATAGACTGGACTGTTATGTCAAGAAGGCTTGGATTCTTTCCACTTGCCTTTGGCCTTATAACAGCTCTGTTGCTACAGTCCTGGCTTGGACAATGGATTCGCCGATCCCCGGCTGTTTGCTTGGGGAGAATCGAAGTTTACTAAATATGAGCCAATACAACTAACCACCGGAAAGTCATTGGAGAGAAAGTGTTGTGAAACTCTGTTTTTGCAATGAAGTTTCTAGACCATTTCTACAGAGGGGGCCAGGCTGGGGTCAGCTGATCTGTTTGAGGGGCCAGTTACATTCTGACACCCTTTTGTTCTCCAAATAATGCAATATTTTCTATAAGGATGTCTCATGACTGTGGTAGAATTACACAACTAAGTTAGAATTGGTAGTTTTAAAAGTTTTACCCACCTTTATTTCTTCCTCACTGCTCTCGCTGTTTTGCTATCTTCCTCTCTTGCAATGCAAACTCCACGCGCACAATAAAATTATAAAAATGAATCACGTTGTATACGTAATAATTATTGCTCAGTCGACTAACTTCAAATCGCACCGCTCACAATCCCCACCCCTTACATTCCCCGCCACTTTCACTCTCACGCCTCTATGGTCCATTATGATCCAGTTAAGTGGAGTGGAGTGTAATGAGGTGTAAGCATTTATGTCTTATTTGTGATATGTTTGCACCTCTTGTGAATACGATATCCCTGATGAAGTAAAATTCTGTTCTGTATTTTCAGGCCCGTTGTGTTAATTCATGAGAAGAACCATGGTTGGATATTGGATAACCTCATTTTTGTTCCTGTCCACATTATGTGAGGTACACTGATGTCCAGTCACCATTACAGTGCAGTCTTCTCACATTATCATTGAACTGGTCCCATTTATTTATGTGCTGTTTATGCACGTTTTCTTAAAAGCCTAGCATTTTAAGGGTTGTCTACTGAACTGTTTGTTCCAATCCTGCAGTTGTTCACCGTGGCCTGCTCTTCTCAGAATGAGAAGCAGCAGAAATCCAGGAACAGCACTCATGAAATCGACCCCAGTCGCAACACGATTATGATGGCCCAGTTTGAGTGCTACCAAAAAATTGCAAAGGACACCAATCACAATCGAAAAGGTAAAAACTTCTAATTCACATTTTAGAGCTGTTAAATCAGAAAAAAAGTGTGTGTGTGTGTGTGTGTGTGTGTGTGTGTGTGTGTGTGCGTGTGTGTGTGTGTTACTCGATTAGAAGAGGCGGCCACGTATTTATAAAAGGATAGTAAATTATAAGTCTTATAAAATTCTTATGAAACATTATAGCAGTTATGTTTAGTGTCCGAAATATCTTTTCTTACATTTCCTTACTTTTGTATAAAAATAAAATAAAAGCACATCACCCTGATTTCTATAAAATCGTATAAAGTGCATTTTTCCCATTAAAATAGTAGTTTTATTGTATTTAGAGCAGCTGAGACTAATAGGAAAGAAGATGATTGGTTGTCGTGTCCCAGATGGTATAGATTTGATTGGATATTTGATGTAAGGTTAAAAGCACGAAAACACGACAGGACATACAAGTTGAAATGTTTTATTCTTCTTAAACCACAGCGATTTGTCAACAACTACAATGATTTTATTTTTTATTTTTTATTGAGAACTTCTTATGCGTTTAACGTTATGGAACGTCCACAAAACAAGTTAGTTCCTTTTCCCTCACCAGCTTCTCTCTTTTTTCTCCCTCTTGAATACCGCAAAGCGTAAAAAAACTTAAAGTTACAGCTCTACCTCTAACTCTGAAACTGGAGACTCCTTCCATAAATGTTAAGTCGTCAGGGAAAATGACAATATATCAACAATTACACACATTTTCTTTTTGAATCAGTTGTTTCAGTACCTAATCTTAACTTACCTAGACGGTCTTAATAAAAAAATTAATGAGTGTGAAGTGCCTTCTACAGAGCAAATGCCTAGTTCAAATGGTAAAGGGTGCACTTATATAGCGCTTTTATCTAAAGCGCTTTACACTGTGTCTCATTCACACACACACAAACACACCAATAGTAGCAGAGCTGCCATGCAAGGCTCTAACTTGCCATTGAGAGCAACTTTGGGGTTCAGTGTCTTGTCCAAGGACACTTTGGTATGTGGAGTCATGTGGGCTGGGAATCGAACCGCCAACCCTACAATTAGTGGACAACCTGAGCCACAGCTGCCCCCTATGACACTTTAAGTTACGTTAAAGTGAAGTTAATGTTAAGTTACAATTGCTTGTAAGTAGGCAAATTTCCATGCCCATTGCCTCTAGATGAAACGCTTCCTGCGTGAGGACACTTTTGGAATAAGTGTATACATGTATATAAAATTTTCTTCTCTTCTTTGAGCGGACAGCAACTGACTCACTGGAATGCCATTGTGTTTTGTGTGTTGGGCGTGTCCGACTTTTATGTGGTGTTCATCTGCAAACACTCAACATATTCCCGTCATGTGGCGCAGCTCCAGCTGTTTCCAGGCCAGACATTTTGTTTGACAGCGAATGTGTAGATTGTCAGAAGTTGTTGATCTGTTCCATGTCGGGGTTTTTTTCTTGCGGCTAACCAGCACGAGTTATCTGAGTTATCTGTCAGTAAATATGACTGAACTGCGGTGTCCAGCCATCTTCCGGAGTTCTGGGAAGCAGCTACAACTTTAAGAAGACAGATTTTGTTTAACGATATTAGATTAGATTTGGAAATAGAGTGTTTAGTGTACGTCTGTCTAATTAGCCATTTATCATTAGAGGACTGCTCTTACTGAAAAGGATACATTTTACAAAAGCATTAAGCACAATGCATAAGTGTGAAGTTCTTTCTGTGTACTATTGCTCTTTTTCACTAAGGTTATTTACCTAATTTTTTATCTGTAAAGCATTTCATAAACAAGTTTTAACTGGCAGTGTGTAAATACTACTACTACTACTACTAATAATAATAATAATTAGTAGTAGTAGTAGTAGTAGTAGTAGTGGTTGTAGTAGTAGTAGTATTATGATTTGTGAGTGATACTTGTTCTACCTATTTAATTACAATTCTTTTGTGAAACTTAGCACATTATTCTTATATTTCTGAGTTTTTCAAATTTGTCACAACCTAACTGAGCTAATATCATTGTGTTCAATATTTTGCATCATTTCATAACACATGGCACTGTAGCAGAACTGAAAGTAATCTGTTATTTCATTAGGAAAACTGCTCCAACGTTTTGTTCTAGGGAGTGCTCTTGACCTCCAGTTGTTTATTAATGCATAAATACCCTTCTTGTCAGCTTTTCGGCTGCGAATGTACCGTAAAGTTAAGAATCTTGGAACGATGATGTGGCGATCTGGGAAAACCCTTCAGCTAAATCCTGGCAAAAAAGAACGAATCAGAATGTTTCTGCTTAAACATCCTTAAACCTCAGTGTAGATGTAGAAGTGATTTTATTTACTTTCAAATCAGTATAAACACGTATCGGTACATTGATATCGGCTCAGTGAGTCAGTGATTCAGGGCAGCGTAACTCAGGAGGAAAGCGCTATTTGCTCTATGCCCAGCTCACAGCCCCCATTCACACCTGTCGTTAACATGCGTCCTGGGTGATCAGATCACAAGTAGACAGTCGAGACGCATAGCCGTTCACACGTCGTGTTATGAACACGTCTCCAGTGACCACTTGGGATCGGATTTAATACACCAGTGGAAAAATGCTGTCATGCACATTTATTACTGCTAAAAGTGCCTTGCGAATCCTATCTTGGGTACCTTTATGGGCTGCTTCAAACATTTTAATCGCCTGGTCTGCTAACAATCTTATAAATGAAGGAGAGATGAGGTGACTCTGCTGTCATAGCATCGCCTTTTTAATTTTTAATTAATTTGTATAGCGCTTTTTACAATGGACATTGTCTCAAAGCAGCTTTTTACAGAAATATCATTTTTTTTACATTTACATTCACAAGCGACTTACAAATGAGAGCACACTCACACACCAATGGTAGCAGAGCTGCATGCAAGGTGCTAGCTTGCCATCGGGGGCAACTTAGGGTTCAGTGTCTTGCCCAAGGACACTTCGGCATGGGATCACACGGGCCGGGATTCGAACCGCCAACCCCACGATTAGTGGATTAGTGGACAACCCGCTCTACCGACTGAGCCACAGCCGCCCTTTTTGAATTAACCTAGAAAGCTCTACGGTTCAGCATGATTTCCAAGCAATCTCGCAACAATTGTGTATTTTTGGCAAAAAATGTGTTCATTTTTTTGCTGTCCGACACTCATCGAGACACCTTCATGTTCACGTTATAAACGTGATGTGGCCGTATCCATCCCAGACCACTTCCGAATGTGGTTTGAGTGATCAAATCACAATGAGTCTTCAAGATACCAGGACACATGTTAATGTTTGTATGAGCGATACTATAGACACTCATGATTGGCTATATTGACACAGAAGAGAGAGTATGCCCCTCCCCTCAGATATTTGTCTCTTTTTCGTTTAGCATGATTAGTGTTCTGTGTGTGTAGTCCCACGTTCCCTACCTAAACTTTGTTGCGTGATTCCCTGTTGAACAGTTCTTAATGCCAAAGCAAATTCATATACCTGGCAAATACTAAAGAATGAAGAAGTTACGATTAAGGTTGTGTTTGTGTGTGTGCCTGTGTGTGTGCTGTGCAGCTGGGCTTATGTGTAACCGCACATGGGACGGTTGGCTGTGTTGGGATGACGTGGAGGCCGGAAACACTGCAACACAACACTGTCCTGATTACTACAAGGATTTTGACACTTCAGGTAAAAAAAAAAACTAATATTCCGGTGCAATTCAGTTCAATTCAGCTTTATTTATATAGCGATTTTAACAATAAACGTCAAAAAGTTGTAAGAAACACTTCAGGTTGTGCTATAAGAAAATAATCAACTTAGCTTCGCTTCATCACACCACCTTTTCTTTGATTACTTTCCTATAACAGCATCAACTAACAAAAATCCATAAACAAAATCGAGAAAGCTCTGTACACAGAACTAGAAAACATGGCTTGGACTTGGATGAAACAGAAAGGTGTGATAATGTGTTCAAATATAATTCCTAAAAACAAAAGAACTCGGAATTCCTACTCGGAAGGTCTGGAAGGTCTCATCATATAAATATGGGCAAATATACATCACTCAACGCAGTGTTTGATTTTTGCTAACAAAAGACAAACATGGAGGTGTCCATGGTTTTTTTTTTCCACTCTGTAGCAGACATTGAAAATGACATAATTCCGAGTTCTGACATCAACATTTCTGAGTTAAATTGAACATAAGAGTTTCCAACTAGACAAAGATACAAGGTATAAATAGACAAACTAGACAATTAAGAGCTGGACAGTAAACAATTAGGAATTACATTTGGAAGATTCAACAATGACAGGATAGCGGGCTTCTAACAAACAAGTTTGTTTGGCTTTTGCAAGTTTGTTAACGTTATTAATGGAGCCTTAATGCTGAATTTAGCGATTTGTTAATATTAACTATTGCAGTAATTAATGGTACTCAAAAGAACCTTAATGCAACATGGTACGAATGTTTACTGTTTTTCAGAGGTGGCCACAAAAATCTGCACCGAATCTGGCAAGTGGTTTGTCCACCCTAGCAGCAACAGAACCTGGACCAATTTCACGACCTGTACACAATTCACTGTTGAGCGGCAACAGGTGGGTTTGAAATGAAAGACTAAAGAATGCTTGTTTTTATCTGAACATAGCTACTACACTTATCCTGTGGGCGGCTGTAGCTCAGTCGGTAGAGCGGGTTGTCCACTAATCCACTAATCGTGGGGTTGGTGGTTCGAATGATCCCATGCCGAAGTGTCCTTGGGCAAGACACTGAACCCTAAGTTGCCCCTGATGGCAAGCTAGCACCTTGCATGGCAGCTCTGCTACCATTGGTGTGTGAGTGTGCTCTCATTTGTAAGTCGCTTTGGATAAAAGCGTCTGCTAAATGAATAAATGTAAATGTAAATCCTGTGGCCGTTTGTAGCGGCGCTAGTGCACATCCTCAGAAATCAAGGCTTCTGGTCCAAAAGTGGAGGCAGTATAGCGAAAATAGTGTTGTGTCTCAAATCACATAATAATGTACTATTCTAAACCATTACTAAGCACTAACACGAACCAGTGTTCCCATTACAGTTAGTGTTTAATAACAACTCTCAAACTGACTCTCAAAATGTCTGTTTTGCAGACCAGTCTATTGGATTTTCTAGTTTAGTTAATATTTTTGAATGTCCATCCATCCATCCATCTTCAACCGCTTACTCCTTTTCAGGGTCACGGGGAACCTGGAGCCTATCCCAGGAGGCATGTGTTTTAATAAATACTTTTGAATCGAGGTTATTAAAGACAGACAAAGTTTGACTTTGTCTTGTACAGTTAACGTCACTGCACGAAATCGCTTACAGTTCAACTCGGAAACCTGATGGGCAGGAATGTTTTGGATCGTCTAGTTGATGTTGCTTGAAAAAGAGACAAATATCTGAGGGGAGGGGCATAGTCTTTCTTCTGTGTCAATATAGCCAATCATGAGTGTCTATAGCATCGCTCATACAAACATTAACATGTGTCCTGGTATCTTGAAGACTCATTGTGATTTGATCACTCAAACCACATTCGGTACATACAGATGTACATATGTACAGATGTACACTACAGATGTACATAAAGTACGCATCCGAATGTGTTGGAAAAAAATGCTGCTTCTGTACACGCCCGAAAGTCAAGTATAAATCGAACTTTAAACTTCACACCATACCAAAGGAAATTCATGCTGGATTGTCTGAAAATCAGTCAAATATCATTAAGAGCATTTCTGTGCGAAAGCAGGACATCAGCCCCTACAAGCACATTTTATTTTACTTACTATATCTACACTACATATTTTTATCTTTTTGAATACATGATAATATGTACATTATATGTTTTATTTGTTAATTTAGGCTGCGCTTAACCTCTACTACTTGGTCTTGATCGGTCATGGATTGTCATTGATCTCTCTACTTGCTTCTTTGGGAATATTCTTCCATTTCAAGTAAGTGTGATGATATTTTCACACAGAAGTGTCTAAAATGACAAAGTACCTAGTTCAGCACTTGCACTAATTCATTTTCTCTTCCCTCAGGAGCCTAAGTTGCCAGAGGATTACACTTCATAAAAACCTATTCTTCTCCTTTGTCCTGAATTCAGTCATAACGATTATCTGGTTCACGGCTGTTGTTAACAACGAGGAGTTAGTGCAGTCTAACCAGGTGAGTCGGCATTAGGTTGTTTAGTGACAAGAAAGGTATAAAATACTTGGGGGGTGCTGTTAGAGGGAAGTAATCAAGGTTTGTCAGTGATATAATGTCATACTTTTTAAACCTTCATAGTTTAATGTTGTGGAACGTCCACAAGAAACAAGTTCTCGCTATACACAGTCATTCCCTCACACACTTCACTTGTTTTATCTCTGTTTTGTAATAAGTCAAAAAAAAAAAAAGTAGAGTGTCTAATGTTCCCAACGATACCCAGCTTCTTCATCCTGAAAATATCCCGTTTCAGGAAAATGGAACCTGTTTTAATTAAATGTCGCCTCACATCAACGCTTAGACATTTTATTGTTTAAATGACAACTCATTATAGACTAGGCTGATGTTTTTGGAAGTCATTTAGTGTCCAAGGTTCCAGAGATATTACTTTGGTAAAGGTGTATGTTAAAATATTAAGAGTACAAAAGACAAAACTGCTTCATATCCCATGAGTAGCTTTTACATTTTTTTTTTTTCAGTCTTAATATGCAATATTTCTTCAAATCAGTTCTAGGAGAGTGAATGGCTCAGTGCAACTTGGCAACTTTCACATCAGTTGGTTTCATTTTGCTTTATACGGTATTTTGACTTGTTGTCACTTCTTCAGCTACTTGAATTTTTTTTATTATATATATAAATTGTATAATCGAAGCATATTTTCTTTTTTAAACTCGCTTGCACCACTCTGAACTGAACACTCATTGGTCACTTGTTCATTCTTTGAAAAGAATTCAACTAAGAGCATATTTATATCTTGAATTTTCGTGGTAACATAGTTGTTTAGAAGTGTCCCTCTCTTTTGTGTATGTTTTCCCCCCTAGGTAAGTTGTAAGATGTGCGTGTTTATCCACCTGTACATTCTGGGCTGTATGTACTTTTGGATGCTGTGTGAGGGGATCTATCTCCACACACTCATTGTCGTGGCTGTATTTGCAGAGAAGCAACGCCTTATGTGGTATTATCTGCTGGGTTGGGGTGAGTTTATCATCTCTCCTGCTTGACTTTATTCTAGTATATTTCTTTCACACATGGAATGGATCATTATTAAAAATTCATAATGAAGAACTTTTGATGTTTCATATTTTTCAGGATTTCCTATTATCCCCGCTGTAATACATGCTATAGCCAGAAGCAATTACTACAATGACAAGTAAGTTAAACTCAGAGCAGAATGTAATGGTTAAAGCTGTTAAAATATGTTAAAATTTGCATCAACTCTCTACTACATTCATCAAGAAATCAAGATTGTATGAATATGCTAATTTAGACACGCCCCAAACTGTAAACTGCTTCACCCCGTAAACTGGTATTGCATGTCCCTCTATTTGCATTTTGCGCCATGATTTGCTCGTTTATTTTATGACACAATAGCTCATGTCTGTCAAATGTTCAACAACAACTCTGACTTTCTAGTGAAGTTACCAATCAGCTAGCCCTCTTTCTTAAAATAAAAAACCCATCTGTTCCCTCACATTAAAAGTTTTAATAATAAAAATCATGCGTTTGAAGTTGAGGTTGACTTTAATGCACAGTTATTGTATGTTCTTGCACTGACAAAAGGTCTGGTGTAACACTGAAAAATCTGCATCTTGTTTTCTGCAGTTGTTGGATCAGTTCAAACACGTCATTGCTTTATATTATCCATGGGCCCATTTGTGCCGCTTTACTGGTGAGTGCTCTCTCTCTCTCTCTCTCTCTCTCTCTCTCTGTGTGTGTCTGTCTTTCCACAACCATAGGGCTGGGCAACATTAAAATATTGCTATTCACTTATCGTAAATGTTTAAAAAATATTTACAAACTGATTGGAAGCAGATGACTTCATACAATTTTGTACTGGATATTTAAGATAAAAATTCTTTAACTGTATGGTGGTTTTTGTAATGCAGAGCAGTTTCTACTCTCAACATCAGCAAAGATCTGAATTTTTGAGCGTCACATCATTTATGCGTGTAGGTACTGTATTTTTTAACAACACATCCTTTGCTCTCTCTCTCTCTCTCTCTCTCTCTCTCTCAGGTGAACCTGTTCTTCCTCCTGAACATTGTGCGGGTGTTGATCACCAAGCTAAAAGTGACCCACCAGGCCGAAACCAGCCTCTACATGAAGGCCGTGAGAGGCACGCTGATCCTTGTGCCCCTTTTGGGCATCCAGATCGTCCTGCTGGCCTACAAACCCGAGGGCCGCCGCTCCAACGAGATCTATGGGTACATGATGGCCATCCTGATCCATTACCAGGTAAGAAGTTACATTACCATCTCAGGAATGGGGTTTCTATGAGAAGGAGAAGCACTGAGGCAGCGAGACAGAACCACTGTTCCTCTGAGCTACACCTTCTGTTCATTTCTTACATGCGTTCATTTTTTCAATGCAGTAGTAAAGCCGTTGTTGTTGAGATTATTTGTTTATCTCCATCTTGTGCCTCTCTCTAGGGTCTGCTGGTGGCCACAATCTTCTGTTTCTTCAATGGAGAGGTGAGAAATTTGAATTCAAGGCAAAATGATACTTTTTGTCATTTCAATATGGAATAATATCTGAACCACTTGGACTTGCATCAGAATTTTGCTAATCTGAACGATTTCAGTGAGATTAAATTTTTATCACATCATTAATGTTGTTGTAGTTAAGCCCTCAAAATTGAAATAATTAAATATGAAATCAAAATATGAAACAACAAATTCACAACATCCAAATCATTTGAAAAAGAAAGACATCAAGCCCTTTAACACTTTTTTGATGTTGTGTTGCCGTTCTCTGGTTAAACTGAACTGAACACCCAATTCATACAAAATCATTCAAACGAATAGGGCTCTGCGATATATTAATATATTATCGATACCTTGATGATGATTACGCGATACACTTTTCTGAGATATCATTGGTATGGCGATGTATTTTTTATAAATTAATTGGTATTGAATGGATGCCGTTGATTTGACGTATTTTTTAAAACTTAATCTTCTTTTCTTTTAAATATTAAAGAAAAGCATCAACAAACTCAGTTTAATGTTTTTTTTATTATACTACTGTTTTTCAGTTTTTTAGCTAAATTATATATCGTTATACACATGCTGTATCGAAGAAATGTCCACTAGTATCATAAAACTAATATATATATATATATATATATATATATATATATATATATACA
>JAFFST010045904.1:17055-43216 GCA_022414735.1 Noturus placidus | reverse complement strand
GTCCTTGACTATTGTTTAAATTGGTTTGATGTTCCGAAACACTTAAGTGTGACAAACATGCAAAGGAACAGGAAATGAGGAAGGGGGCAAACACTTTTTCACACCACTGTATGTTTGTATTTTACATGAGTATAATTATAAATGAGTACTTGCAAGTGATTTAAATAAAAAACACTTTTTTACTGACTATCAAATCAAATTTATGATCATTTGTATGGACATCACAACCAAACATCATTACACAAGGATTGCATGTTCAGTGTTTTTATCACATGACATGGTGAAGGCCGTGGTTTGCGGGCTCACAAAATCTGATACATTTTTCAATATTTAGGCAAAACAGCTTAGAGGGAAAAACTGAAACACTATCTCAGATAAGTTAACATTTACTTTTTGTCAATTAAACAAGTTTATATATTTTGACTTCTTAGTTACATGGTAAAATGTAATTGTTGTCATATGGCAACAACATGCAATGGAACCGTGGTGTGTGCATTGTTGAATTGAAACAGGACAACATAGCAAAAAGGCTTCTCTAATAGTATATTGACATTTTTTTCACATTCAAAGTAAGAAAAACGGTTGTAATGTCAGCCATTTTGCAATTGTAGATTATTTTATGTTTCAAGAGAAAGAATTAAAAAGATTTTTCACTCCAACATGTTTGGATTTCATTTTGTATTTTGAGTGAGCAAATCCATCCGCATACTTTTTATAGCAGTAAAAGCTTTTTAGAAGATATAGCGTTTATATGTATACTAGGTGCCAACAAAACATATACAGTAGTCTGGAAAATGAAGTAATTGGAATTATACTCTTATACATTGTTATTTTGACTATATGATACTTTCCACCATTGCACATTGTTGCCGTATGGAAACATATTTACCAACTTTCCCCAAACAATTTTTTGTTGATGCAAATGTAATAATTCATGCAGTAGAGGGTTAAAATAAGAAAAATGAACCTGATTTCATTCAAATCATTGTCCCAATTCAATCCAACAATAGTGATGAGATATGATTTTGTTTTTTTCTTATGCAAAATAAATAGCACAGACATTAACCCCGCCCTCAGCCCTAACTACTACAAGTCATGTGAATAGTTATATATTTGCAATTGGTAAAGTAAAAAATGTCCTGATTTCCAATTCCATTACATACAAGGGCGTTATCCTGGTCAGGGTGGCAGTGGATCTGAAGTCCATCCCAGGAACACTGGGAGTGAGGAGGGAATACACCCTGGATTGTGCCGCCATTCCATCGTAGGTCATCTGTCACAAATTCCTCCTCTCCTAGATGAACACTGTTCTCATGTTTTGTTTTAATTTCTCTCCGTGTGCTTTTTATGTTGTTTTCATTAACACTTGCCTTTGTTTTGATTCAGGTCTTGTCTCCGCCCTTGTCCCGTCATTGGTGTGTTTCCACTGATTATGTCCACAGGTGTTCTGTATTTTTTTATATAGCCTGTTGTATTCTGGTCTTGTTGCAAAGTCTTGCCGATAGTATCGTGTATTCTAAGCCTTGTTTCCAAGATCTGATTGCCTGTTCTGGATTACGACTATGAGTATTTGATTCGCTAAGAAGTTTACACACTTGCATCCTGTTTCATTACAACTTCACACCTAGGGGAAATTTTGCATAACCAATCCAACTAGATGCATTTTTTGGGAGAAGCAAGGAAACCTGAAAACTCATATACAAGGGGAATACATGTGAAACTCCACATAAGAGTAACCTGAGCACAGGATTGAACCCGGGGATCCTGGACATTTTACTTTTGAGTACATTTAATCCGGTACATTTAACTTTGATCTAAGTGTAATTATGATTACTTTTAATTGCATAAAACTTTGATAGAACACCCCAAAACTTTCCCTTAGGTATAAATTTCTGTGCTTTCTCTATGCCTGAAAATACGTAACATGTGTGGGGAAACGTAACAGTGTACACAAACAACTAAAGTATAAAGCTAAGTTAGTTAGTTCCATCTTTACACAATGAATACATATGTAATGAGACAGCCAAGCTTCTCTACAGTGAAGAAATAGTATGACCTGTTACAGAGGTGTTCATTTATATCTGTCTTTAGGGAAGCTACCACAGCACCGAACCTCCCTATAATTCTCAGCCAGTTTTTTTCAGGCTTTAAATCCAGCTTGAAGCAGAACATTTTATTGTTCAGAAATATGCTCATGCTCTGTGTCTGACCCTCACTCATAAATTTCTGCAGATAAATTTAGTCACTGAGTTCTCCTCCTGTAGTTTTTGGCCTTCATCAAACACCCCTAGACCCACATTGCATTCTGATGAGCCAAACCACCAGAGTCATGATCCTCAGCATCAGATCTATTGATACAGCTGTTCTTCATGAGCGAGTTCACGGTGGGATTCGACCTCTTCAGAGAGAGCCGCTAAAATAAACAAACACAAAAGCCATGGGGCAGGCTGTGGCATGGTGCTGCAGTTTTTTTACTGGGATATTGTATTCCCTTGATTGCTTGGGGTCAAGCGGAGCCCAGACACTTCAGGGAACGACCAGACAGAGCTTTCAGTGATCCATTAACATCTGTCACGCAATAATTACAGCAAATCTCTCACTTTCTTACAACCTGTAGTGCCGGTGAATGCTCTAGTGTTCACTTTCCACTTCACAGGAACTCTTCAGTGTCTCATTCAGTGTGTTTACATGGACAACATCAATCCACTATTAACCCGATTAAGATAATATTCTGATTAAGAAACTTCCATGTAAACAGCAATTTTTAATTACCTTAATCTGATTAAGGTCATACTCGAAATAAACACTAATCGAATTAAGACATGTGGAATACTCCTATTTTAGCTGCATTATGGACGTGTATTACAGACATGTAAACACCTTAATCACATTATTAACGTTGTGTGAGAGTTTTCACCGCATTTTGCGACAGGACACGATCACACACGGCAGTGCTCACACACGGCAGAGAACGACTGCATCCCAAACCTCATACTTTTCCTTCTATGGGACTGTAGTTGGGAAAAATAGATGTGTCTCGGCTACTATATATACAGTAAGTATGCGGTTTGGGACGCAGCCCACAGCTTCAAGCAGTTGTCTATTAGCACGTACAGCATGACAAATAATTAACTGCACTTAAAGCATTCATAAATTTTTTTAATAAAAACACCCAAAACTGTATACGGTACCATAACGAAGACGAACTGTATGTTAACACGTTATATTCTGGATGGACGTCGCACGGCGTGGCGCGGTGACGTAATGATGCAGGCTGTTAATCTAATTATGATCTATAACATGTAAAATGGGAACATGACAGGAGTATTCTAAAAGCGACTCATGTAAACACATTAATCACATTATTATCTTACTCAGAGTAAGGTCAATAATTAGATTACTGCTGTCCATGTAAACGTAGTCCATACAACCCATACACTTCTTTTTAAAACTTCAAGAAAGTCTGGTGAGTGAGTGAACTGAATGTTTCACTGACGTTCCACAACATTAAATGTAAGTATAAACAGATAAAAAGTATGACATGTTGTTCTTTATTTAATAAATAAATGCTAGCACTGGCAAACTGCTGTGGGATAAGCGGTGTCCAAACACTTCAGGACATGCTGGGTTGCTTTATTTACTGTGGTTTTTTTTTTGTTTTTTTTTTTATACAATAATCAACTTCAGTGGTGTAACAGTATCTTTGCTTCATCACACCACAGTGTCATTGATTATTATCCTAAAGCAGTATGACACCAAGTGGTTTATCCAAAAAGAACACTGTTGCCCGTAAGAGAACACTGTCACTGTAAACAGACTCGTTGTTACATTTAAACTTTTTTTCATTCAGTATTCCTTATATAATTTATACTACAGTTTAAGTTATCATTCCCTTTATTTACTTTTCCACATTTCATACCGGTCAGTCACAGACACAAAAACAGGAAGAAAAATAACTGTGGGGGGGTAGATATAATTCGTGCACACCCATGCACATTTTTACCCTTTTTTGTTACATTTATTAACATTGTAAAACTCATCTTGCTGTTTTTTATATCTTTGAAGCAAGGGTGTGCAAACTTTTGCACCCAACTGTATTATATGTTCAGAGAGGGTAAAATTTTGTGTAGCTTGTTAACATTCTTAATAATCTTAATATCTATTTTGCCAGGCTCTTAAATAGATCAGCACTGCAAAGGTGTGTGTGTGTGTGTGTGTGTGTGTGTGTGTGTGTGTGTGTGTGTGTGTTTGTGTGTGTGTGTGTGTGTGTGTACAAGTGGCGCATGAAGGAATACAAAAGACAGAGAGCGTTGCCTCTGCTGTTGCTGAAGAAGGTCGTGACCCTACAACATGTGCTAAGTGAACTTTTAGCCTGCTCCTTTCCTGTGCTCTTCCTTCCTCTGAAGAAAAAAAATAGTTAAGGTAATATAAGTAATGAAAGAATAAAGCCTCTTGAACGTGTGCCCTTCTGGGTTGATTCACTGGGTGTAACTAGTATGCTGTGAAATTATGTGTGTGCTATAGATGTGACTCTTGTATACTCCCTTCCATAGGTCAGCACTTGTGGCAGTACTTCAATAGAATACAGTGTTCATTATATAGTCTTTACTCCACAGCGCTGTTGAGATGTGGATTCTGATTGGTCGGGAGGAGTTGATTAATTTTCTGTTACAGCAGCTCTAACAATAGTGCAGCTGCAAATCACAGGTTTATATTAATGTGCCTGTTCTAATACATTGTTGATGCTGTCATAACAAGTTACACGAGGACTTGTATAACAGTTTTTGAGGTTTTTGGTCATATTAACTTCAAAAGAGAAGAGGTGAGAGAATGACTGCTTTACAATTGATTTAAATATTTAATTGAACCATAAATGGATTAAAAACAATTGTTAGCAAATTACTATGGTATATGGGGAATAAAAGACTTCATGATGTGCATTTATAGGAAAATAATCAACTCTGTGTGTGTGTGTGGGTGTGTGTGTGTGTGTGTCTTAACAGTTTAGGAGTGTATGCTGTTTCTCTGTGGATTTTTACAACTATAAATGTCTTTTGGGCCTGTGTGTGACACTGATGTATACGCCTGTGTGTGTGTGTGTGTGTGTGTGTGTGTGTGTGTGTGAGTGTGTGTGTGTGTTTGTGTTTTCAGTGTTTATCTTTGTGAGCTTGCATTATGGCTATAATAGGAAAACAGACTTATTATTGGCTGTATGATTTACACCAAGCAGGAAAGCCTGTGTCTCCGCTGCACCTCCACTTATCCAAACAGGAACAAGAGATCACAGCCTCGTTTTCTCTCCTATCGCTTGTGTCTTATCTTTCTATCTTTCTGTATCACTCTGTTTGTCTCCCTTTCACATTCGATTGCATTTTTGCCACTCCCCCCCTATTTTTGTGCATTTTTTTTAAATTACATTACAAAGCTGTTTGTTTTTTTTTTGCAGTTACATGTGAATACAAATCTGGCACAGTGTATAACACACACACACTCACACCCTAATCAGGAAGAGATCAGCTCGGTGGATGTGGCCGGTCACGGTGAACACCCACATGGGACACGATACAGTCTCAGCCCTCTAAAATAAATGCTCATACATGGGCTGTGTCTGCTCCGGTTCAGGTTCCCATGGGGCAACCCCTCCTTGTCCTCTCACCATGCAGCAAGGCATTGTGGGGGAAAGTGCCATCACAGTCAAAGTCACTTACAACGAAAGGTTTCATAACATTTTCCTGGCTTTCTATGCGTTCATAAAAATGTATAATTCAAAACGAATTGCAGGATGTATATGGGAACGTATTTTTTTATCAGCTGAACTCCTACCTAAATTATTTGCTTTAAGTACACCTTGAAACCTTTAAGCAGGCTAACATTAAGTGAAACTGTTGTAATAAATGGCAAAAAAAGCATGTTACTTATTCAGATTGTGAAATATAATAACATCTTTACAATTTTTTTTTGCAAAGCCACCACAATCCCCTGGTTGGGAAATCCTGATTTTAAATAAAGAACTTGCAAAAGAAATTCACTCACATCTTTCTGAAACAGTGCCCTATTCCCTGTTGCTGCAATCAAAAATGTATTATGGGCATACTCACTCTACTAGGTTGCATCATTTGTGCACTTACAGCAGGGACTTTATGGGTGGATATTCTCCAATATACAGAGCTAGATGCTCTCTGACATTAAACAAAAGGAGCAAAACTCCCAAAATAGTGCTTATAGAGTAGATAGGGTTCAATTGTATACACCCTGTAATATAACATTTGTTAACTCTTCACAAAAGTTCATAAGGCCACATGACATTTTTTTTTTGTCATGAGGGAGGTGTCATGTAGCCCTATGGACACTAGCCATAATTATTATTAAAATGTATATAATTGTATATAATATGAAATTAAATATCAAATATATGTGATCTGTGCATTATAGATGACAGAATATGACAAAATATTTAAACATAATGCAAAATCAGCTTAAATTAGTTTGATAAAAACCAAAAGCAAGAAGTCAAAAATGTGTTAGGTCCATTAGTAATCTCACTATGAACACCCTAAAATACACTATTTGATTTACTTGTGAAACATAAATGGTTCCAAATAAATGTATTGGCCTTCTTAATTTATCATGAAGCTGTCTGAAGATCACCTCTGTGTCTGTGTATGTCTTGATTATTTTGGTCTCACACAATTAGAACTGGCGCAATGTTCAAATGTACTGCACGTGTCAAAATAGAAAAATAAATATACACCAAAACAAATGGGTTTGACTGTGGAAAGTGACGTTAGTTGAAACAGACGTGATGTCCATTTTTCATGGTCAATAAAACTGGGAGTTGTCAAATGCGAAATGATTTGAAATGATGAACTGGGCTGCATCTGTTGGGTCAGCAGATGTTTTGATGACGCACTCCATTACAACCTGCTTTTATACGGAGGGCCGGGAAAGTTGCCTATCATCACCATCACTCTCTCGAGTCAATCTTATAGGACATGGTGGAAATTTGTAATACAGTATAATTAAAAATCTTGACATTTGTTTGGGTTATTACAGTTAAAGAAAGTATTTTGCTTCTGTTCAATGAGATATACGTTAATATTTCAGCCATGTTAGCAACAGAGGTGATAAATGTCCAGAAATTCTTCACTCACAAGTAAAATTGCAATTAAATCCTCTGTTAAAAGTTTAAGTAAATGCTCTTAAAGTGTATAAGTAAAAAATAACAGACATTTCAATTTCAAAACATACACATTTTAGTTCCTGATGGCAAATTAGTGCTGTTTTCGCCAAGAAACCAAGGAAAGTGGGAAAATATTAGCTAACGCTAAGTAAATACAGCTTTCTGCAGGTTAGCTAGTATGATAATAACTAGCTGAATGTTAATCGCTGACTGTCACAATGCAAAGAAAGTACCTAGCAGTAGATAAATTACAAAGATTGGTATTAGGTCTCATTGTCGCTGTCAGTTCTACAACCCCAATTCGGAAAAAATTGGAACAGAATGGAAAATGCTAATAAAAACATCCATCCATCCATCCATCTTCAACCGCTTACTCCTTTTCAGGGTCACAGGGAACCTGGAGCCTATCCCAGGAGGCATCGGGCACAAGGCGGGGTACACCCTGGACAGGGTGCCAGTCCATCACAGGGCACAATCACATACACACTCACACACACATTCATACACTACGGACACTTTAGACATGCCAATCAGCCTACCATGCATGTCTTTGGACTGGGGGAGGAAACCGGAGTACCCGGAGGAAACCACACACACACGGCCCCGGCGGGGCTCGAACCCTGGACCCTGGAGGTGTGAGGCGAACGTGCTAACCACTAAGCCACCGTGCGCCCCCTGATAAAAACAAAGAGGAGTAATTTGTAAATGTATTTTGACTTTTATTTAAACATAAAATGTATAAAGACAAGATATTTGATGTTTTACCTAATAAACTGCATATTTTTTTGGGGGGGGTTTAATTATTTTTTTTTAAGATAAACATTTTTTTTTTTAAATTGATGCAGGCAACACGTTCCAAAAAAGTTGGCAATTTAAGACTAATAATGATGTGACAAGTTGATATAAGAAGGTGATGTAAACCAGGTGAGGCAATCGTCTAATCATAGTATATAAGGAACCTCCAAAAAGGCCAAGTCGTTCAAGAGAAAGGATGGGTCAAGGCTTGTCAATTTCCCAATGTATGTGTCAGTGCGTCAGTGAATAATCCAACACTTTGAGAATAACATTCCCCAAAGACAAATCAGTAGGATTTTGGGCATTTCACCTTCTACAGTGCACAATACAATTAAAAGATTCAAGGAATCCGGTTAAATCTTGGTGTGTAAAGGGCAAGGCTGAAAACCACTTCTGAATGTGCATGATCTCCGATCCCTCAAACGTCACTGTCTTAAAAACTGTAAAGAGTCTGTATTGGATATCCTGACATTGGCTCGGGAATACTTTGGTAAACCTTTGTCAAGTCAACACCATTCGCCACTGCATCCACAGATGCAAGTTAAGGCTTTAATTGATCAATTTAATTTATCAATTTGTATAGCGCTTTTTACAATGGTACATTGTCTCAAAGCAGCTTTACAGAAATATCATTTTTACATTTTACATTTACAAGCGACTTACTAATGAGAGCACATTCACACACCAATGGGAGCAGAGCTGCCATGCAAGGTGCTAGCTTGCCATTGGGGGCAACTTAGGGTTCAGTGTCTTGCCCAAGGACACTTCGGCATGGGATCACCCGGCCGGGATTCGAACCACCAACCCCACGATTAGTGGATTAGTGGACAACCCGCTCTACGGACTGAGCCACAGCCGCCCCACTATGCAAAGCAGAAGCCATACATTAACACTGTCCAGAAGCACTGCCGACTTCTCTGGGCTCGGTCTCATCTGAGATGAACACAGTGGAATCGTGTTTTGTGTTCAGAAGAGTCAACATTTCAAAAATTTTTTGGACAAAACAGTTGTCGTGTTCTCCGGGCCAAAGAGGAAAAGGACCATCCACGCTGTTATCAGCGTAAGGTCCAAAAGCCAGCATCTGTCATGGTATGAGGGTGTGTTTGTATTCATGGCATGGGTAACTTGCACATCTGTGAGGGCATCATTAATGCAGAAAAATATGTACACATTTTGGAGAAACATATGCTGCCACCCAGAGCAGGACAACGCCAAATCACATTCTACCCGGATTACAAGCCGTTTGGTTGCGTAAGCAGAGAGTGCGGGTGCTAGCATGACCTGCCTGCAGTCCTGACCTCTCTCTGATTGAGAATGTGTGGCCCATTATGAAGCGCAAAATAAGGCAAGGAAGGCCCTGTACCATTGCGCAGCTAAAGAAATGCATAATGGATGAATGGGGAAAATTCACTTGCTAAACTTAACCAACAGGTGTCTTCAGTCCTAAATGCTTAATAAGTGTTATTTAAAGAACAGCGGTAATCAGTTGACTGTCCCAACTTTTTTTGGAGTGTGTTACAGTCATCAGATTTGAAATGAGTGTGTATTTTCAAAAATAATTTAAATTCACAAAGTAAAACATCAAATAGTGTTTTCAATATAGTACAGGGTGAATTGAATTTTCAAATTTGGGGGTTTTATTTTCCGAACCATCCCAATTGGGGTTTGTATTAAAGTTTAGATTTGTTTTTTGAAGCGGTCTAATGCTAAAAATATCACCTTATGACTTTACAAATATATGTAAAAGTAGCATTGTTTGAAAACATAGTGAGTAGAAAGAAGACAATTGACGTATAGTAAAAGTCACAAGTATTAAGTTGAGTAATGTACAGATACCTCTACCTAAGTACAGCAACAGTGTAATTGTATCATGTCTTGTTAGCAGATTAGCCTTGTTGTTAAATGTAATATTTCGCATATGTACACTTTGGTAATCTCCCTAATAATCAGTTAATTAGCAGGTCTAGATGGTGTGCTTGAGGAAAAAGTAGATGTAGCCTACAGGAGTGATTCACTAACGTAACCTGGTCTCTGGACACCCTGGTGTGTAATCATGTTGGGCAACACAGGCAATGTTTCACGTTTGCTTCACTGGTGCTGACGCAAATGTGTGTCTGACTGTTTTGTGCCTTGTTTTATAGCGGTTCCCTCATCGTCCTCAACGTGACCTCCCATTGCAATTCAGAAACAGTCTGAAGAAGCAGATGTTGCCAGAACACACAATATGGTTCTTCAGTTATCAGGAACCGAATTGGAACTGATCCTTCCTCTTCCTAGACAGCAGTGACACTTTTCTTTTCCATATTTTTGTAGATGTAGTTAATTTCCCACAATGTGCATTTGACTCTGTCTGCCGTGCCAGCGTCGCAAGAAGACATTGCTCTTGCTAGCACAGTTACAGTGGCGTTTAACAGTAGGGAAAAAACTAATTCAGTTAGGTTTCATTGTTAGCCCCTAAGTAGACAATGTGTATCTGCTCTACTTAGTGGCTAACAATGAAAGCGACTGTTAAACCTGACTGAATTAGTTTTTTTTCCTACTGGTAAATGCCACTGTAACTGTGCTAGCAAGAGCAATGTCTTCTTGTGACGCTTGCACGGCAGACAGCCGCTAACTTCTCACAGGAATATCGAAAATACTCAAACTCCAACCAACAAATTAGCACCAGAATCACTAAACAGATAAGAAATGTTTCAATAGAAGCATGTTTAATGTGTTTAAGAGTGGACTTTTCCTTTAAGACCAAGCACATTTAAAATATCCATAGCAGGGGCAGTCTCAACAGTACAACCTGATCAAATATAAGACCAGTTAGCTCATTGATTTGATTAAAATGCTGAAATGTTGCGTTTTGTGTTTAATATGTGTTACATGGTGTAATATGTTTGCCTGAGAATCAGACTTTCACCCAACACAGAACACAATATTAAACAAAGTCCGCCGTCGCCATCTTGTGGCTCTTTTCAGACAAGAGCCTGCTTTACGGTTGCTATAGAAACACCTAACAGAAGTGGCTAGGTCTGAATTCCAACTTGTTCCATAGGTTACACAGAAGAACACTACATAGTGTGTAAAACAAAGGGCTTGTGATGACTATGTAGAGTTATTTGTGTTAGAATTGCGTTGTGGTAACGGTATTTGTTGCAAGGTGCTATATTCTCAACATATGTTTTAGCTCGTCAGAGTACATACTTTATTTTTTTTTCTATCACGACAGGTTGGGTAGCTTTTATTGGCAAAATTAACTGAAAATCTTCTCATCTGTAAGTATTGGGTGAAAACTAACTAACTAGGTAGATAGACGGAATAATGTTCCAAAAAAGAGTTTGGAGAAAAGCAGCCAACGATGCTGTTAGTTGGCATCAAGATGAGTCCCTCAACACCTCCATTTTCATCCTGAAAGAATTTGGGCCTACAGGGTTCCTTCTCAAAGAAGACAGAGAACCCAAAAACTACAAAGTGAGATTTCTTTTTTAACCATTTCTGGTAACTGTTTATATTTGTTGGTTGTTTCACAGAGTTTAAAAAAAAAAAAAAAACAAACAAAACAAAACATTTCAGGTGTTCCTGGGTGATCCTCACACGTGCACTTGTGGAACCTTCCAGAAAGAGAAGGACCTCTGCAAACACATCTGCTGGTAGGTAACACGTTTTAAAATGTTTGGTCAACATTTGTGCAGGGAAAGTTCCTGGTGTTCAGAGTGGGGTTGTGCACCTGCTTGAGTTGATTTTCCTGGGCTCTACATTCAGATTATTAAATATTGCAATTAACAAATTTCTTGAGTAGAAATGGAATGGAAACTGAACCTTTAAAAACAAGATTAAAAATCGTGTCAACAAAACACAGACTGAAAACATTAACGTTAAAGCATAAACTCAACTCTGAACTCAAGTCCGAATACAACCCATAGTGTAGATCTGATTTTTGGAACCCATTATGTCTCATCACTTCATTTCATCATTGCAGGGTTTTGATGCGCAAATTTAGGCTACCAAGAGATCATGAATGTGAGTTGTCCATGTTCTTTATTTTTCTTTTTGTACCTTATATATTTTTCGTTAAAAAAAAAAAAAATTTGTAAGTCACACTGATCTCATAGATATTCTCTTATGTCTCCTCTTGTCCAGACTGTTTCCAGCCAGGTCTTGTAGAGAGACAGATCCTGGAGGTGTTACAGCGGCCGTACAGGACAGACATCAGCATCCAATCAGCCCCTGCACAGCTTTGCTCTAGTGAGGAAGATGATGGTACAATCAGGAAGAAAGACATTAGGGATGACGATATATGTCCCATCTGTCAAGAAGAACTGCTTAGAAAAAGACTTCCAGTGGTGCATTGCAGGTTTGTATTAGGGCCTGGTTGATGTATCGATTTGCCAATAACCCAAAAATGCCATAATCTGGAACATGTAGACTTACTAATTTATTATTAAAAGTAATACTAACGCTTATGTCACATCTATTGTTAAAGATAAACCATCATAGATTGCTAAGGTATCATTTTACAGCCACACACCACACTTATGCAGTTGCTTATGCCAGTTTTGTCAATGTAAAGGTTTGGATGCGGAAACAACATTCATATCTCCTGCATGAAAGTGTGGGCCGACCATCAGAGCAGGACCGAGACAAATGGCATGGTGAAGTGTCCACTGTGCCGGGAGAACTTTTGCATGTTAAAGATGCTGCTGGAACAGGTAGGGCAGGCTTGAAATCGCACATGAAAACAGTACTTAAATCTTGGAATTCTTATTTTAGCAGGTACATAAGCCTACGTAAATGTAAAAGCCCAGTATGTGTATACTATATGACTGCTTGTATAAATTCAGGTGAAAAATGCAGGTCAGCTGTGTACCTCCTCAGAGAGAGAGCGTTTGGAGAAACACCTGGGGATCCCATGCAACAACTGCAATATCTGTCCTGTTGTTGGAAAATGTTTTAAGTAGGTGAAATCTTCCGTTAATAGTCGTTTTTGATGATATCCACTAATGTTTATTAAAAAATAATTATGATACTAATGATAATACTAATGATCATAATTAGAGATGCACCGATGTATCGGCCAACAATTGGTATCGGCCAATTAAGGCAATTTTTCACGCAATCGGTTGATGGTTTAAAAACATCCGATGATCAGGACCGATTATATCCTGTCAATCAAAAGAGGGCGGGAAAACACATCGATTTCGTGCTGTGTGTATAAAAGATGTATTTTGTGTGGAATGATGACAAAACTACAGTCTGCACTGCTAAAATGTTATACTAGAATCTGCAGCAGTTTCAGCGTCGAGTCTAATTTTTTTTTTGCCAAGCTGCTCGCACTGAAGTATAGCACCAGTACACCGGTGAAAGATTTAAATGAAAATGAGTTGACAAAAAAGTATTTATTGCACAGAAAACTATATTTGTAGAGTAGTATATTTCATATCCAGTTAATGTTAATATATAAAAAGTTTGATGTTCAGTGATGTAGTAGAAAAGTGCTTTTGTTTGTGGAGAGTGAATGTGAGACTAACAGGAGTTTTTTTTAGATTGCAGTCAATGTTAATATGAATTAACATCCAATAAGTTAAGAAATCTTACTTTAATCTTCAGAATTTAGTAAATGTGTTAATGTTAGAGTCGTGTGTTTTCAGTTTATGAGACCAGTTACTGTGAAACAACTTGATGAAATGGAGAGAATTTAAGTTTTTACATTTACATTTATTCATTTAGCAGACGCTTTTATCCAAAGTGACTTACAAATGAGACACTCACACACCAATGGTAGCAGAACTGCATGCAAGGTGCTAGCTTGCCATCGGGGGTAACTTAGTTCAGTGTCTTGCCTAAGGACACTTCGGCATGGGATCACCCGGGCCGGGATTCGAACCACCAACCCCACGATTAGTGGATTAGTGGACAACCCGCTCTACCGACTGAGCCACAGCCACCCCAAGTTTTTATAAACATTTCCTTCAGAATTGTGGAATTAATTATTATTACTTTAAAAGAAGGCATAATATCGGTATCGGTATCGGCCGATATCTGAATAATCGGTTATAGGTATCGGCTAAGAAATCTAGTATCAGTGCATGTCTAATAATTATCATTAGTATTATAATTATTAACTTTGAGAGATTTCTGAACATTTTAAAAAGCTGTATTTCTAAAGTTTTCAGGTTTTGATCAGAATTATACCACAGCACTGTTGGACTCTCAGATCTGATTGGCCAGACGGTGTTGATTAATTTTCTTTGCAATACCGTAAGTGATAACTGTAACTAAACTGTTTTAGTTACGGTTATCACTTATGATATTTCAAAGAATACCGTAATACCGAATCAACTTCAACAAAGCTTGGAATAAACATTGACCTGGGTGTCGTCAGTGAAATTAGAATTATAATCAAGACCTTGCTTACAGAATATCTACCCAAAGAACATCATGCAATGTAGGTGGACAAAAGTCACAGAAGAATTCCTTGTGTCACTGGTGTAAATTCAGCCTATTTACCTTTAAATCATTCAACTTTTTTTATTAAATCAATTTAAGCTCATTCAGAATCTTTTCTAGTTCTTTAACCATCCAGGTTCTTTAGATAAAGCCATCACAATTAGATAGATAAGTGTTGAATCTAAATGGATGGGAATGCAGACTCCATTATTTGGTCAGCTTTTATAAAAAGTTGAGACAGACTCCGGAGACAAAAGCTCCAATACTTTTTTAATCTTCTACATTATGAAGTTAAATCTGCCTTCACGCTGTAGGTGCAGTGTGTGCAGTTATTACCACCTGTGTGAGGACTGCTTTAAGAGAAGCTGCCATCCTCAACACAGCTTTACCGTGAGAATGGTGAGTTTTTATTTTCCACTATCCATTTGGCCTGTAAATGTGGGGTTTTGTCATGTTATTGTCCATGCTTTCTAACTGGCCTTAATATGTTTCTGCAGAAAAGAAATCAATCATGGCAAGTATTGATGGAAAGCAAGTTAAACTTAACTGACAATCAAGAGACGAACACTAAGTAAGTAGGGATATATCGCCTAATCAACAATTATTCTAATTGCTTAAATATATTTAACATAAACTGCCCCTTTCGTGTTACAGCAGTGAACCTGCTGTAATGTCAGATGTGGTTCCAGAGCACGTTTTGAAGATGTTCCCAGTAATACAAGTTCACCAAAATTCCCGACTTCTGGAACATGGAGTACAGTGTCGCCTTTGCCTTCAGAGCTTCCAAGTGGGTCAGCAGGTTAAAACTCTCCCATGTCGACACAAGGTAACTTTCCAGAAAGGAAACAAATCTATTAATACTGTGAAGTTTGTATAGCAGTGTGTAATGGTGCACTTGTTAATCATCTGAGAACATCAAAATGAAAAGATTGGGTAAAAAAATAGGGTCTATAACAAACCTTTCTCTTCTTGGCATTGCAGTTTCATTCTGGCTGTATCAAGACATGGTTACGACAGTCCATCTGCTGCCCTGTGGACTGGCATGTCATCTACAACCCTCTCACATGGAGTGGTAATGACATTAAGACAATTAACACAGCACTCCCTACTAGTAGTGCCCGGAACAACCTTACTGATCAGCAGAACACAGAGTTGTTTGTACCTGGTATTGGCTTGCAGAGGAAAGAAATATCTGACGTTTCTAAAGCAGCCTCACTGGCTCCCGTTTCTCTCGAATCCATGGTTCAGAATACCCAGGCCCTCTGCATCGACAGCAAACAGTTCTCTGAATCCAGATCCATGCAGAGGTGCTCGTCTTTGGCCTCTAAGAAGAGAATGTGTGCCAAGACATCCTGTCCGAGCTTGTCCTTGTCTCCTGCAGATGTGAGGATGGAAGTGTGTAGGGGACAACAGAGCTTGTTTGTGGGTTTCAATAAGCTTGACAACAAAGCCCAACGCAAGGCAAGCTCTCTTCATGGGCAGATGAGACCAATGAGGTTGGAGGGTGATGGTGTGGCTGTATGCACATGGTCAAGCAGTGCCAATCAAAGCATTCTTGACTTACAGCCAACAAGTATACCTATCAGTGCTAAACATGAAAGGAACTAAGAGTGTGTTGTTGTTTTTTTGTACCTTCCATTTACATTTTGATAGTCCCATGCTTTTAAGACATCAGGAAATGCAATGGCAATAAACCACTAAAGCAATTACATCTAACACTGGCTAGTTCCTTTATTGATGTGCACAAAAACTGGTCAGCAAAAGCATTCAAGAAATGAGAGAACTTCCCCATTTAAATGGTAAGTAATTTACATAAATGATACACAGTACAATATGAAAATTGACTTGATACTATCTACAAAGAAAAAGAATTATTTTCAGTCATGCAGCACTATTTTTATCAGCATAATGTTGAAATCAGTTTGTCCACCAAACCCCAGTTCCACCAAACCCCAGTTCATATGCCTCTGCTACTTGGCAACAACCTATCTTTTGTTTGTTTCTAGTCATCAATAATTAAAAAAAAAGCCTGTTAGTCAGTCATAAAATTATATAGTCCACCAAAACATTTATGCACAAAACATCAAGGTTTGCTGGATCTGTGGTTGTTAAATAATACAGCGTTGATGTATTCAGGGCTAAAGCCTTGGTAAAACAAGACCTGAGGCAAATTCCTGATGTTTGTTGCTACATTCTCTAATGTTAAAAAAAAAAACCCAGCATGCAAATATGAGAAATTTAAACAACTTTTAAGTGCAAGACAAATAAATGTCCTTAAAGGCCTTTTTAAATCAGAATAGTTTTTTTTTCCTGAATGCCAGAATAAACTTCATTTATAGGTTATATACTTGACATTCCTCGTTTCACAACATTTCTCATATCTTGGAATTTCAGATGTCAAATTTTTACAGGATATCACTTTTATCACTACTATTGGCACTCTGGTGGCAGTTCTTGCTTACTTCACATATCTACACCTGAATTTACAATAAAAAGGAAGTGACCTCAGCCAAACTATCATCCTATTCCAAACATCCCCTTGAGTATTCGGACTCATTATCAGTTTAAAAATAGCTTTGTAGGTACAGGAATTGTGCTCACAGTGAAAAAAAAATGGAACTGAATACATGGTATTGCAATGCACTCTTGTAAACATAAGACTTTGTACAAACACGACACTGACTTGTATAGTAGTGAAATGTGAAGCTGTTGTGTACGAACAATGGATTGGTGTCGTGAAGTGCCAATAGCTGGATGCAGAAAACTTGCAAACACCACAGAAATTCCCTTTAAGAAAGCTACGCTCCAATGTTTAAGACTCTGTGGCATCTCTCCCGATAACAGTACAATAAGGCAAGTTGATGAAAACCAGAAATATTTGGCAGACACCAAAGCTCAGCACACACAGTAGCTTAATCTAACGTTTTGTTTGCGTTCTTTCCTCCCTCACATGTCGAGTCATTTTCTTATCAGGCCTTTTGTCCCGCACCTTGCGCAGTCTTCTGGGTGGTGGGGTGGATCTGGACTCGCTGGATGTATCACCAGCATCTTGATCCTCTGGGATATTTGGGATAGCTGCACTGCTGCCTTCCAGTGTGTTCCTCAAAGATGTATCTTCAGGACTTCCGATTTCGCTACTACTCAAGTCCTGTTCCTCGTGGCCACGGCCCCTTGCTGCTTTGAGCATGTTGGTGATCGAGGGTCCTTCCTGCTCATTCTTTCGTACTAACTGCTGGAGCTCATTCATGTCCACCCCAGAGTCCAGGCTGGTGTCGTTGCTGCTGCCTGGCCGATGCCTTCCTTGGAGTTCGATTACAGAGTGGCGTACTTGGGCTGCTGGTTTACCATCCAAAGA
Source organism: Noturus placidus (assembly GCA_022414735.1). Classification (NCBI taxonomy): domain Eukaryota; kingdom Metazoa; phylum Chordata; class Actinopteri; order Siluriformes; family Ictaluridae; genus Noturus; species Noturus placidus. The sequence goes on along the minus strand of JAFFST010045904.1, from coordinate 25,451 downwards.
CACAAACCATGCCCGAGGAGGCAGAGGAGAAGGCTTGACCTTGGAAAGCTCCAGCAGGGTCTGCTCAGAGATTCCCTGCAGCTCACCATGGAAAGGACCCATTCCAGCTGCCTCGTTCAGGGTCCCCGGGACAGAGACAGACTCGAGCAAGTGGCTATATCGGCCCCAGATTCCTAGGTTGGCATTGGAGGTCTGTGGGCCTTCTAGATCGGGCTGCACATTGTTGTCTTGTTGTGGGACTTTTGGTAGTGTCTGGGTGAAACTGTCTTTCAAGTTTCGCTCAGTCTGTGCTCCGTGCTCCATGCCATTTCGGGGAAAGGTGGCACATCGGCTTCCAGTGGACTCAGCCTGTCCCTGGGCAGGGAAATGCTCTGGAGCTTGGACAATGGCCACAGGCTGGTTGTAGATGTGAAACAGCTTGTCTCGATATGCTGAATTATCCCCAGGAGCTTGCCGCGAGGCGCTTTGTTCAGACAACTCTCTAAGCTTTGCTACTTCATCGCTGTTTACGTACAAGTTTGGTACGGTAACTCTGAGGTTCTCTAGGCCTGCAGATCCAATGTTCTCGTACAGGTTCCCTGCTGGTCGGCAGACATTATCGACATAGATGTTATAGCTGGCTTGATGTCGAGGGGACGCTGACACACCTGTGCTTCTTGTGGCCATTGAGTAAGACCTATCTCCGTTATGGTCTCCATTATTGTACAAGGGCTCATGGACTTCATCTGAGCTAGTAAATGTGGTCTGATCTTTCTTGATGATTGACAGTCCGGTGGAGTTCCATCTTTTTCTTTCAGTCTCATGGCTCAATTCTCTGTAAAGCAAATGGAAAAAATAAATCTCATATCATTTGCAGAGTCCTTTACCGTTAGTCCAGATATCCAGATTTAACATCGAAAGTTGAGTGCTAGTCCAAATAATGAGATTATTAAGACCTCTTACCTGCAGTGACATAAAATCACAGATAAAAATCCAATGATGATTACAAGAGTCCCACCCAAGATGCCCACAAGAAGGTATGTATGGTATGAGATGAAACCCATCGAAGATGCATGTCCCCCGTAACCTAGATTTTCACAAACAGAAATCTGATTACATGGGCTAAAGAAGATTATTAGAAAAATCAGCATTATGGCAGTGTCTTCCAGATCAGCAAACAAGTCAGTTGTTACTAGATTGAGGCATAAATTGCACACGTTGTGTTGAAGTTTGTGTGTCATCTGGGAATACATAACAATCTTCATACCATTAGACGTTGGGGATGGTGCTGCGATCCAGTTGCCAAGGTGAGGAGCCACATAGGTCCAGACCAGGCCATTTTTCTCCATCCTGACAGAGCCGATACCCTTGTTCACCCACATACCTGGATCAAAAGAATATGTTCAATCAGAAATAATTCTTAGCCTTAGTGAGCCTACGACTGTGTTCAAAAACTTTGGACATAGCACGTATCAGGATACAAGGACAATGAAAGAATATAGTACTATATATATTTTCTCTGATTGCTCCTCACCAACCTGTGGTCATGTCAAAGGTCCAGGCTGGCAGGGAGTCAGAGGCTCGGAGATGGGTGTGGTACGGTAAAGGTACCGTGAGCTGAATTGGCCCTTTGATGTCAATCTCTTTCTCATCGGACAGAAGTTGAGCACTCAGCACTGCCACAGGGCTCAATTTCACGCTCCTGTATCCTGAAACTTCAGCAAAGTGCAGTGTAATTTATGAATGCAAGGTAAGAGAAGTGAGGCGTGACTAGAGAGAAGGCGGCAACTTATTTCACTCACAACATTGCTGAAACGAGGTACAACACGTCATCCGATCTATGCGTAATGTAGATGTTTACGTTAATATATATTATTCATAGATCAGCAGACCCGACACACTGTTAAATAAAATTAATCAATAAAACATGGAGCTTGTACAACAGATAGATGTAGAGATGATTAATGACTTGCCCTGGCCATGAGAGAATTCATTAAACACAGAGTACATGATCAAGTATTTAAGCAGAAGTGTTTGCCAAATTTTACTTTCCAAATTGATGGATGACCAGCTCTTCAAAACGTCATAACACATATTTGTTCAGTAAGTAACATCTGGCCTGAAGGATCTCAGTATATCAGTGAATCCTGTCTCCATGGTCATTAATATTTATTCATGAGTGCCCTACAGGTCTACTGTTCCGTACCTCCTTTGTTGTTGAAGACTCCCATGGTACAGAAATGACTGTCTTTTTCTGGAGGAAGAGCTGGAACTGTCAGATAAGCGGTCACCGTGGAGATTGTGGCATTCTCCGGGAGCAAGAGAAGGCTCTTGGGGAACTGGACAATGGGTTGCGATGACACGTCTGCAGGAGAAATAATACACAGTAAATGTGTTATATTATACAGCTAAATGTTTAGTGTACTAGGTTTCAGAAATATTCCTTCACACTTTTTAAAAAAATATTATAGTGCAAAACTGTATTGTAAACAGTTCTAATCGTTAACCATCTTCCAGCCCTCATTTTTCTGTCGTTTGAGCTATATTTTTGGCATGGTTGTATTTTTGCAGGATACGCCCACATTTCATTTGAACATTTCAGAATTCCAATTTTTGGAAGATAAATTGTGACCTTTTTCATTTTTCTATTTTTCACCCAAAAACTATGAGGTCGCAAACTTTTGCATTCAACTGTAAGTACTGTAATGACCCTAAATAATTTGAGCACTGACAAGGCGACCATTTGGTTAACAAATGGTCAAAACGTAGCATGTGCTACAAGTTTATGATGTATCCCTTGGTTACCTTTAGCTGACATTGTTGGTTGTTGTTAAGTAGAGAAACACCTCTAGTATAAAGATCTAGTATAAACATCTCTTTAAACTAGATGACTCAAAATACACAGCATGTGTGCTCACCAGATGTTTTTCGAGTTATCAACACGGTGTCTTCAAAGAGCCAGATGTTGCCTTGGGTTTGTGGGACCAGGGACATCGTGACAGCAGAAAATACTGGGAGACAACATGTAAAAATTGTATCAGGTCAGTTCATAAACCACCATTATGTGCTAAATAATATTACTGGTAGTACAGTATGTGTATACAGTAAAGACATTCTTTTGCAGGTAGAAAAGTAGACTTTACATAAAGAATAAGATCTAAGTGTAGCCTCTATTTATTAAAGAACAACACGTCATACTTTTTAACCTGTTTATAGTTGCATTCCATCTGCGAAACAAGCTAGATTTCCTGTTATCAACTTATGTTACAGCAGCTACTCTATAGGCCATCATTCCTTCACTTTCTCTTAAAGCATAAACTCTTCTGTCCTGAAAAGTTATGAATTAAAGCTTTACCTCTGACTGTTACAAAGCACTGACACTCAAGACTCCTTCCATAAATATTAAACAAACGTCTCCCTACAGGAGATACTTCACCGTATCAACAGCTATACGTTTTTCATTGTTAAACAACAACACTTTAAAAATCAGCGACTACACAAGTCTGTGCAATTACCATAGAAACGCTACTGTATTAGAACAAATGCTTTAATACACCTGTGATTTTCAGCTGCACTACTGTCAGAGCTGCTGTTATAGAAAATTAATCAACACCTTCTGACCAATTGCAATCCAGAATTTATCAGCGCTGTTGTCGTGGCACAAGTTTTAAAATAATATGCCAAACATTTGCTTGAGAGATCAGAATTTCTGAAACTTCAAGTGGGAGTTGGAGTTGGATGCCTTATGCATGCAGCAGACTCACTGGGCATCTTAGTCGTTTTCCAGGGCAGCTGAGTGGGCACGTAGGCCTCCATGCTGGTCACCAGAGTGAGGGTGACCCCCAGCTGGTAGGGTACAGTCAAAAGAACCTCTCCATTCTCCTCAGTTTGGCTAGACTGGAGCAGAGACCCGTTCACAAACACCCGGACTGCGGCGCCACTCAGGTACCGCTGACTAGATGCATCCTTCACCCACACCTTCAGCGTCAGAGACGAAAACAGCTCTAGAGGATAGAGAGCACTTTCAGTTCGGTGTAATTAAAGCAAACTGGAGCTTGACTAATATTTATACTTTTAGGGAAAATGAGTTTTGGTTGGTCTGGATACTATGCAGTTTCTCCAAATTACTCATTATGTCTCATCCATCCCTAAATGTTTTAATTAAAGAGAACAAAATACAACACTTTATATCATTCGAGTATTTCATGGCTATTTGTCATTGTCTGTTGTTTATTAATGTATCTTGCTTTAACCTTCTCATCGGCATGAAATAATAATGAGAAAGAGACCCACGTCTCCGCCAGAGACACTTAAAAATAGATCAAAGTGCCAATTGTGTGCAGGAGCAAGGAGAGCGGAAAGCCACAGCCAAGTCAAACTGTGCATGAATTATATTATTTCCGTTCATTTTGGAGTAACTTACCCATTACTGAGCACAGTGAGTATGGATGGTGCCTTTCCCCATGAAATAAAATGCTGTAGATTAAGACATTTAATTGTTATTTAAAAAAAAACAAAGCATGGTTTGTGTCTAAATAGATCATGTTTTTACCTGTTTATAGTTACCTTTCATCTGCGAAACAAGCTAGCTTTCCTGTTATCACTTACTTTATACCAGCTATAAACATTCATTCCTTCACTTTCTCTTAAAGCAGGGGTCTTCAACGTTTTCCAGGCCAAGGACCCCCAAACTGATGGCGAAATGGAGCGGGGACCCCCTAATTATATATATTGTATGAAATTGTGTTATATCAAACTGGTACCAAAACTTTCGCGACCCCCATGCAGTATCTCCGTGGACCCCCTAGGGGTCGGGGACCCCCTGTTGAAGACCTCCGTCTTAAAGTGTAAACTCCTCTGTCCCGAAAACAGATAAAGCACTGACACTGGAGACTCCTTCCATCAATGATAAATAAACGTCTGCTTACAGAAAATAATTATCCCATATCAATAATTACAGTTTTTTTTTTTTAAACTGTGTTCATGTTGTTTGTGGAGTTTGCATGTTCTCCCCGTGTGTCTGGGGTTTCCTCCGGGTACTCCGGTTTCCTCCCCCAGTCCGAAGACATGCATGTTAGGCTGATTGGCGTGTCTAAAGTGTCCGTAGTGTATGAATGTGTGTGTGTGTGTGTATGTGATTGTGCCCTGCGATGGATTGGCACTCTGTCCAGGGTGTACCCCGCCTTGTGCCCGATGCTCCCTGGGATAGGCTCCAGGTTCCCCGTGACCCTGAAAAGGAGTAAGCGTTTGAAGATGGATGGATGGATGGATGGATAATAAGTCGGACCGTGGATGGATGGACCGTAATAAGTCGCTGTCTAATTTGTTACTACAGTGTTCCACACAACGGTCAGACCTGCTGTTAGAGAAAATTAATCAAAACATTCTGACCAATCAGAATCGAGAATTAAACAGCGGTGTAACAATATAACGAATGTGATATACACTGAAACACATGTACAGTATGAACTTCTTACACTGTGAGATTACAGCAGTCTCTAACAACATTACTTTGTCACATAGTTTCGTTTACGTAGTTTGTAGCTGTCCTGCGAGTTTCGCATGATGGCCACCAGAGTGAGGGAAAGTGACCCCCAGCTAGTCGGATAATTAATCAATTTGTATAGCGCTTTTTACAATGGACATTGTCTCAAAGCAGCTTTACAGAAATATCATTTTACATTTACAAGCGACTTACAAATGAGACACACTCACACACCAATGGTAGCAGAGCTGCATGCAAGGTGCTAGCTTGCTATCGGGGGCAACTTAGGGTTCAGTGTCTTGCCCAAGGACACTTCGGCATGGGATCACCCGGGTCGGGATTCGAACCGCCAACCGCACGGTTAGTGGATTAGTGGACAACCCGCTCTACCGACTGAGCCACAGCCGCCCTAAATACTAATAGTGGATACTAATCAAAACCCCGCAGAAGTGATGATGCATCATCTTACTCACACTGAGATTTTAAAACTTCAAAACAAATCCAAAAACCTCTCATGCTGACAGAACGCTGTCGTCAGCTGTCTTTGGTCGCAGTGGCACTAAATTGGTCACATTATGGGTATTACCTGTCGCACTGTACGATAACGTGTTCTTCATGTCAGATAATACGATGAAGAACGTAGACCTACGAAAACAGGAAATGACTACGTTCTGCCATGCTGGGTGCAGCACAGGTTTACAGCTCTTCAATTGGAAAGCATGAAATACGTTCATGTTTTCATGACTGTAAATAAACTCTATGCGTTTGCTTTCTGATTATCACAACTGACAGCTGGAATTCATCCTTTATTTCTTGCCACGTCCCTTTTTTTAATCCTCTCGTGTTATAACTGTGATGTAACATCATGAAACAAACATTAATGAAACAAACCACTCTTCTTTCGTTTAGCTTACATTTCGCCATCGCCACTACCGAATTTGTAGCATCCCATTCTGGCCTCCTATTGGTGAATTTTACATCACAGATTTTAATACATTTGTTTATTTTTATTAGTCATCCACTGGTCGCAGCGGCACTAAAGCCGGGTTCTCACTGTACGATTTTGGCCACGATGTGGTCGTCTGATTCAAATTTTGAGAATCCTAAAAGATTCCTATAATCCTAGGCCAAAATCTGTAGTTTGTGATCGCTAGTTTGACATGTTCCCCGACAGCCGATTAATGACCATCGAGATCAAATTTTTCCTCCGATTAAATTCTGACAGTGTCAGAAGATTTGACACACAGTCCTTTAGCTTCTCCTACTCCTTACATTCGTCTTGAGCGGGTCGTTTGTCGCGTCTCGGCTGTCGTACCTTAATGAGATCGTACAGTGTGACATGGCTTACAGTAGGGATCGTGTTCGTACAGTCTGACAAGCAACAGTCACAAAGAACTATTAAAAATCGCACAGTGTGCACCCGGCTTAAAACTACACATCGACCAAGTCATGTTCTAAGATGACCGATTTCAACTCCCTGACCAAAAGTTATCGTCATACTTTACGATGTGTGACGACAAAATCGGGCCGAATGTCCTAAATCGTGAAGAAGGCTTAAGACCTTAAGACCGTGATGGGCGGCTGTGGCTCAGTCGGTAGAGCGGGTTGTCCACTAATCCACGAATCGTGGGGTTGGCGGTTCGAGTCCCGGCCCGGGTGATCCCATGCCGAAGTGTCCTTGGGCAAGACACTGAACCCTAAGTTGCCCCCAATGGCAAGCTAGCACCTTGCATGCAGCTCTGCTACCATTGGTGTGTGAGTGTGCATTTGTAAGTCGCTTTGGATAAAAGCGTCTGCTAAATGAATAAATGTAAATGTAAATGTAAGACCAGTGACAAATGTAAACCCGGCTTTTATTCTTTACTGAGCTGGTTATAATAAAAGGTTTATTTTAAAGAAGCCTGTCTTCGAGAACTATAGCTACTGTGTGAAATAGGCTCTATTATACAGTGCTCGTTTGGGCTGCTGGTGGATGTAAATGTGCATCATAAATACTGATGCAGACATGAAGCCTGAAACCGTCATGTTACAGTAAACACATCAGTGTCTGTGTAGAGTCCTTATCATATCTCATCATTCTAGCCTGCTCTTTTATTTCTACTGCATTTATTCATCTGTGTGTATTTGATGAAGTGGTGATGAGAGGATGCATGAGAAAAGGAAACAAAAAGACACAAGCCATGATGCCGTGATGATGTGCGCGGTCCTGATGTGATTACAGGATGTTATTGTTACCCTCAGGCGCGGTCGCCGTCTCCTCCCGACGTCCTTTGCGCGAAGGCGTCTCCGCATTGTGCTCGAGACCCTTCAACTCCGCGGCCTCGGTGAGCGCGAGCTCGACGGACAGAAGCAGCAGCAGGTACGCGGCGGGATGCGGCATGGCGAGAGAGACATCACTGATTCCTCCAGCGCCACGTTTCCTTTCTCTTGTTGATGTTGTTGTTGTATTTTTTTTCTTTCTCCTCCCTCCCCCTCCCTGGTCACGTCGTGGCGTTGAACATCACGGTCAAAGCACGGAGGATGCGGGGATGCAATGCGTCACTGTGGTCCTCCGTTACGTCATCGCGCCATCTGCTGGCCAATCATGCGGTGAGTCAAGGGTTGCCAGATTGACTTATAATGCCGCCAAGCTGACCCCATCACTGGAAACATTTAATTGATATCCACAGCTATGAATACGCACTTTTAAAAATATTTTACTGCTATACATTTGACATCTAAAATCAAAACAAGGATGCAAACTTCTCTTACATGGGTTTCCTCCCACCTCCCAAAAACATACACGGGGATAAATCGCTCCTAGGTTCAATTAAATTTTTATTTGTATAGCGCTTTTTACAATAGACATTGTCTCAAAGCAGCTTTACAGGAATATAAACACAGTACACACACAGTAAAAGTGTGAGTAATTAATCCCAACTGAGCAAGACAC
>JAFFST010045904.1:0-14493 GCA_022414735.1 Noturus placidus | reverse complement strand
AAGTAAATTCTCAATCAAATATCCTAAGGGGAGGTGAGACACGCGTGAACACCCCTGCATATTGTGAAAGCCCTTCATAAGGGCTGCAGACAGTATTATTTTTATGGTGCCATTGCTAGGCCATCAAGTGGCTGCACAGCCACTCAATAGGAGACAGAGCCTGGTTACGATTAAAACTCCTCTTCTTCATCCTCTAGGTCACCAAACTCAATGGATGGCCTGTTCTGCCCATCTTCTTCATCAGATTCAGCATAGGAGTCTGAGAGAAAGTAATAATTCACATTTGATTATAAAAATTATGGCATTAAACTCAAAGGCGTGCAGTAAATGGGGGGGTCTCAAATAAAAAATTAATAATAATAAAAAAACAGAATCATCTATTCAGCATGTGTGTAGGTTCACATGCACACCCAAACATGCCTGTTTCTTATATCAAGTTATACCACAGCATTGTTGAATATCTCAAATCTAATTGGTCAGCTGCAAGTCACAGGTTTACACACTATTAAAAAAAATTATTTAAAAAAACCAAGCAAACAAAAACCCCCACAATCATTGACTTAATAGTTTTCAAATAGTTTTCCATCACTGGAAAGTCTTCACGACAGTTTACAAATTCTTTCTTGCCAACATACAGTGGTGTGAAAAAGTGTTTGCCCCCTTCCTCATTTCCTGTTCCTTTGCATGTTTGTCACACTTAAGTGTTTCGGAACATCAAACCAATTTAAACAATAGTCAAGGACAACACAAGTAAACACAATATGCAATTTGTAAATGAAGGTGTTTATTATTATTATTATTTAGGACAATTCTGCAAAGATGAGTGGGCCAAAATTCCTCCAGGACGCTGTAAAAGCCTCATTGCACGTTATCGCAAACGCTTGGTTGCAGTTGTTGCTGCTAAGGGTGGCCCAACCAGTTATTAGGTTTAGGGGGCAATCACTTTTTCACACAGGGCCATGATGGTTTGGATTTTTTTTCTCCTTGAATAATAATAAACACCTTCATTTACAAATTGCATTTTGTGTTTACTTGTGTTGTCCTTGACTATTGTTTAAATTGGTTTGATGTTCCGAAACACTTAAGTGTGACAAACATGCAAAGGAACAGGAAATGAGGAAGGGGGCAAACACTTTTTCACACCACTGTAAGTTACTGTTGTGTTCCAAGTTGTATACGGCTACTCTAATGTAACCATTTACATTAATGTAACTATAAAACCAGGGGGACATCCTTTGATGAACAAACACTATAATCATTGACTAAATGCTGTGGTACAAGAGGAATAAAACACTTGGGGCCTCACTGTTACTACCCCATTGTTGATTATTTTCCAACAGCAGCACAAACAAGTGTTTTATTCCTCATTTATAAAATGCTAAACGTTAGCTGTGTGGTGAAACAGTACTTACCCCCACATCTAATGAGGGTTATTTATTTTAAACTGAGCAAGTCTGATATTATGAAATGTGTTGAACCAAAATAATAAGGAAAGGAAAATTGTTTAAAAAAAACCAAAAAAAAAAACCAAAACAAAAACGTACTTTCAAGATTGTCCATGTGTTCGTGAAGAGTTCTCGCCAAGTTGAAAAACTGAGCGAGAGAGGAGGAAAATGTGACTGATTTGGAGGTTAAAAAATACATTCATATTTCAAGATGTACAGTATCAGGAGGTGCACTAAGCACTCAGACGGAAAAGTGTCTATAGGAGCAGGAGAAGTTTCTCACCCCGGCTTCGTTGACTGCACCCAGCACGTCGGAGAACCTCTGCTCACACAGATGCAGTAGAACCACTAGGTACAGCCCACAGCTGATGAACTCGTACTCAGACTACAAACAAAGTGAGGAGGGAATAAATAAAAACTTAACAGAGGAGGATTTACTACTTCTTGAGATTTCAATGTATACGGATGTGATGACAAATTGCTACAGTGAAACAGATCCTCTCACCCGCTCATGAGACCTGTACAGCTCATTAATGTCAAAGTTCTCAATGTTCAGGTGCAGCTTCTCTTTGCACAGCTCACAGGTAGTGATTGCTTCCAGGGTCGAGCCTGCAGAGCCACAAGAGTTAAACATTAGGGGAAAAATAAAACCTGACCACAGCAGCACATCTAACAGAAGGATGAAGGGAAAGAAAAGGGATAACAGAAGGTGCAGGGAGAGCAGGAGTGAGAAAAAGGACAGACAGAAATTGTTTGGGGACGACGACAGAGACACAGAAGTAGAAGATGAACAAGGTTGGGGGACAAAAGGGACCGAAGGAGGGGGGCAACAAGCAAACCCAAAGAAGCAAGAAAAAGGAATGAAGAAAGAGTCAAAGAGGAAGAGAAATGACACTGAATGAAGGGAGACAATGGAAAGAAGGTTATAAGGAAAGTTGTAAGGATGGCAGATGAAAGAAAAAGAAAGGGGATGGAGAAAGGCACAAACAAAACCGATGCAAAGAAAGAAATGAAGGGGTTTTATTTAGATAGCATCTCATCTTTATCTCTAATAGATGGGCGTTAGAACAGGACAAATTCAGTGGCAAAAGGACAGATAAGTATAACCAAGGCTGAGCATGGACAGCAGGCAAAAGCAAAGGACACATAAGCAGGAGTAACCACAGCACAGGACGTGACCATTATCGTGACTAATATCCAGGTGGGAAATTCCAGGTTGTGAATGAATAGTGTCGAGATGCAGGCTCTTGGTTCAACTTTAAAATCTGAAACAGAGCAGAAATCCGAGGAACCAGTGGGGGATGGACCTGCAGACATTGAGAAACCCCCACCACCAAAACCCACTCACCAAAAATATGCAATGTTCAGGTCTTATTTTCAGAGCAGTCGTGTAATTTTTAGTTACTCAAATTCTTATGGCAAATATCTCATCCCCTCCAATCCCACAGAGCCTTGCTGGATTAAAAAGGAAAGAGGACCGGTAAAGTACTCACCGGAGCTGATTTTGGAGCGGAGCCACTTCTTGATGCAGTCTTGGTGAACATATTGCAGGCTGCCTGTACACCTGCACGGCTCGATGAGAGGGTTCAAGCTGGAGGTCTGTCCCATCTGACAGATCCTGCAAAGATCCCCTTCATCTTCATCAGAGTCCTCCAGCAGCAGGCTACAGAGTTAAAAATAAATAAATTGATTACCTCATGCACTACAGGTTACTTGTAATATAAAATAACTTTCAGAGATTCCTCAGGCTCTTTGGAAGCCATGTTTGAGATTCTGACCTCTCCTGAATCTTCCGAAGTCTCTCCGGATCTCTAGAAGGGGCAGGTTTCTCTTTCCCTTGCGCCTCAGCCTGATTCGGTCCAGCCACCGCCGCGTCCATTCCTATGAACATGTTCTGGGGCATGCGGAACAGAGGACCAGCAATCACCTGGGGGACGCCAGTGCTCCGCCCGGGGACACGTGCAGCTTCCTGCAAGAGGGAGGAGAGCCCCGAGGCTCTAGTTGGAGGAGCGGCTGTTGCTCCCACAGACACTTCATCCTCTTCCTCATCCTCCTCTGCTTCCTGTTCCTGAGTGGAAGTCTTACTCCCATCAGGGCTGCTGAGAGGGATGTGCGTGGACGAGTGCGTGTCCATGCGGGCGCTCTCGTCTCGTCCCTCTCTCCTTCGGCGGGAGAACAGCGGGTTGCAGCGGTTCCAGTTGAGCCAGGAGCTCCTCAGCTCCGTCTCAGAGTTTTCCCTTTCTCTGGTTGCAAGTGGGGGCTCGCATGGGGGCACATCCTCAGGCCCGGAATCAAAGGATCTCGAAGCTGAATTGGAACCAGAGGCGGAGCTTGATTCCTGGCTGGAGCGTCTAGAAAAGAGGCGAGACAATAGCCGACGGGTCGTGCTTCTGCCATCAGAGTCACCGCCGTCAGAGGTGGGGTTTGGCACAGAATTAGAATAAGTCGAGCTAGAGCTGCGTGTGGATAGAGGCGTGAAATAGGGCAAGCTCCAGGAGGAGACTGACAATGGCTCATAGGTGGAGTTTCGTGTTGACTCTCGGGTGAGACTGGGAGTGGGCTGGTAGTCGGAGACCTGCCTTTGTGAGGACGGGACAAAGTCAGAGGAAAGACGGCGGCTGGATGAGGTGCTGTTCTCCCTGTGAGATGAAGAGTACAGGCTCTCTTTGGGTCGAGCTCCCTGGGCGCAGGTGGAGGTCACACGCTCTGGGCGATCTGAAACACAAGGCATGATGGGAATTGGAACACAGGACTGATTTTACAGTTGAGTACAGTTTACAAACATTACCTGTCCACATTAACATAACATTTTTACACCATGCAGATGACAAATCGATCGAGAAAAAGTCAACTTGTCTGTTGTGAAATACAGATAAGTTTAAACGGGCATCAGTGTATCCCTCCCTAACCTAAAGCTATACTCACACAGTGAGGTCAATGGCTTGGGCCTGTAGCTGGCCTCTCCCAGACCAGACAGGCCAGAGTCAGTCCTCTTCTCCATGTCTCTGCGAGCCCAAAGATCATCGTCTGATGACCAAGAGGATGAAGAGGATCGGGACCGAGGGCTAAAACTGGATTTAGACCACGGAGAATCTAAACACAAGAACTCACCTGCATATTAAAAATAAATAAATAAAAAAAAGAAAAGAACACATTAGATGTAAAATCAAGGTTACAAGGCAAGCAATGAATACTTATTCATAATACTCACAGTATCAGAATGCATTAATACCCACAACACGTTTTATTTATGGAGAAATATTTTCCTTTATACCACATCACTGTTATATCCTCCAATCTGATTGGAGAAAAGGTTAACAACTGGTTATGAGAGTTCTTTTCTATGGTAACAGCTTACAGGTACTTGTGTGGTGGATGCACTACATAAACAGAAGTAAAAAAATATGATTTTGCTGAAAGTTTGTTTGTTGTTTTAAAAACAAAAAAAAAGACTTAATGTTTAGGGAAGGAGTCTCCAGTTTCAGAGCTTTGTAACAGTCGAGAGCTAAAGTTATAGCGAAGTGTTCTACCACATGGAAAGACTTTGCACAGTTTATCTGCAGAGTTTATCTGCAACTCTGCTTCACCCGCTTATGTTCCTCTACCCGCGGACAACACTGCGTTTTATTCCTTACTATTTATTCTTTTCAAGAACAAATTCAATTGAAGATTTTTTTATAATAAATCATACATAAAAGTAATTATAAATATTGGCCAGTGTAAGAGTACCTGAAATGCCACCCATGTTTGAGTAGGTGCGGCTGGGTGTAGATGTACATGAGGTTCTGGTATACGCCGATCTACTTGTATAAGACAGCTTGGCTCTTTTGGATTCATCGTCTTGAGTTGAGCCGAGGAGAGTGGAGTATGAACCGAACCCTCTCTCTGACTCAACCTGAAGGTGGAAGGGGGGGGGGGGGAAAGGATCACCCAAGGCAGTTGAACTGATCTGTAAGAAGCTAGTGAACAAACAGTCGATAAATAAACAAACTAGGTCTTGCTTTTACAGGTTTGTTTCTTCCTCCATAAGAGGACTCTGTCCACGGTGTAGATGAAGAGGACGACGAGGTGGAGGAAGATGAAGAAGAGAGGGGCATGGACATCTTCCATCTGGAGTGGCAGTTCTCAGACAAGCTATAATCCCTGCTGGATCCGGGGATACGAGGGCTCTGAAACACAGCAAGACAGTAACTGGTAGAGCTGCACACAAAACATTCAAGGTGTTTTAAAATGTTCATGACTTTCACATAAATTTTCAGCATTTTCTTAATTACAAAATTCTATTCCATTTAATGACAAATTGGATAAAGTCCCACCATAGCAGCACAAATTTGCCTCGGAAAGTGTGTGAAAGGGCTGGGCACATGCAAGATGTAAGGAATAAGGAATGTGATGTTACAGGAAAACAATCAATGACAGGGTTGCAAGATTAAGCAGAGTTAGTTACACCTCGAAGTTTATTATTTTCCCATAAACAGCATGCCCAAGTGTTTTGTTCCTCTTATGCTATGGCAATTCTCCAACAATTACAAATGAAAGATCAAATTGAATTTTTTTATCCATTCAATGCTGTCTGCATAACAAGTTAGTCCCTGTCCTCACTTGCGTTGTGGCAGCAGTCTTCCCCCCCCATCAGCCAGCTCCACCCCCCCCCCAAAGGTAAGACAAAAACAAAGCTTTACATGTTACTGAGAAACCACAAAATCTCAACTACTGTCCTGAAGATGTCAGAAAAAAATTCAAGTTACAGCTGGAGACTCCTTAAAAGTACAATGTTCCTTCATCACCCCCCAAATATTAATTTAAGAGGACTAAAACCTTAACAGCAGTGTTTCATTCCTTACATATTGTACACGATAATTTCAGAGTTAACTTCTTGCTGTACAAACAGTATAATTCTGAACATATTTACAGTGCAAGGCAGTGCTGTAGCCCTGCTAGCTAAGCTCATGGACTGGATAGAGACAGCAGAATAGCAGGCTATTTTAAAATGGTGGGAAACTTGCCTTAAATAGAATGAAAAACAAGTTGGCACGGCTCGGCAGCAATATGCAAAAAAATAGTTTCCTGTACCATCCCGAACAGTCCCTGTCGTTATAATGATTAACACAGAGGCGTCGTGGGAATACATGACACACAAAATACACCAAGTTCAAAAGGTAGTTCATGCAAATGACAAAAATAGCTTGCAGGTGTTCACTTGGACCCACTGCCTAGAGAACAAGATCAGTACCATCAGTAGCTATATTTATTTTTGATCCAATGACAGTCATCTCCAGTTCCCATTCCTTATAGCGAACCCTGCTTACAGCGTTACAGTAACGGCACTAGAAAATGACATTTAGTCTGACTTGTGTTATAATCCTCCTCATAGAGAGATTATCGGCATCTTCATTGATTTAAGTTCAAGCAAACAAAGGTGTTTAGAGACTAGTCGTGACAAACCAAGGCTTAAAAAGTCATGGGGCAACTTGTTTTTGCATGTAGGCCTCAGCACACTCGCAGGGTTTAAAAACAACTTGTAACCTTATCTAGCAAGGCGCTCTAGGCCAAGCTGGAGTAAGGGCCAGCAACCTCAGCCTGGACTGTTTCAATAATTAAATAAACAACGAACAAGCTTTCCTGCCTTGCGAACATGGACAAGTTTGTATTGAGGAATTTACACTAGATCTTGCAGAAAAATAAGAATACTCCATAAACACTTTCTTCCAAATTTCAAAAAAAAAAAAAAAAAAAAAAAAAAAAACAAAAAAAAAAAATACATAAAATAGAAATTTCAGTAGCTGTAGTTTAAAGTTAACGTTGACACGCCAGCAGTCATTACCAACAGGAACAGTCGATCAAGCAGAGAAGCACGAGCCGGTAGACAAGGCTGTTTTTCCACAGTTTAAAAGTTATACGAACAGAGGCGCTGCTTATTATGACGATCGTTCCTATTTTCCATTGGCTCACTGGTTTGTAAATTCACAGGTCAAAGTTCACGCAGATACCTTTGATGCAAAACATAACTAACAGAAGCAAAGCTGTATCGCCATAGCAACGGGTAAAAAGCCCCCCCCCATGCCACATTGACAACGAAATATTGATTTGTCCACACTATGTAGTCCAAACTGCAAGTCTTTTCTAGGAAGACAATAACGTGACATGGGGGTTTTATAGTCAGAGCTAGGATAGACTTCTGTAATGAACATGCAAATGTATTTACAGTTATGAAATGTAGTTGCGGTTTGTTAAAGCAGTAACCCACTAATATTCTGACATGTTGAAAAAGCTTTCATTTACATTTGTGCTTTTTTAAGATCACATTCCGAATGCAGGTTTGTTCAAGCATGAATGCAGATTCGTTAATAAGAGCAATATGGTGTCGCACAACGTTGTGTTCTAGGCCACCTTTAACAGCAACTGAGGACCACACTCACTTTTAAAAAGCAGTTACAACACAGCTGGATTAGCATTTGATTTTGGATCAAGTCCAGATTAAGTAGTCATTCCAAAGAGTCAATAGTGTGATCATGTTTGTGCAACTGTAAGTACTGTGTGAACACACGCAACAAAAAAAAAAAAAAAAGGAGCCATTTCTTCTGATCTTCACTGATCAGATTTTGGCTTCAGTCCTGAAAGCTGCCAGTGTTTTGTTTAACAGAGTTATTTGTTTTACATCACAGTGCTTCGTCCTACATGAACCCGGGAGAACCTGTTCACCTGCTGATCCGAGTCTGGATTCTGTACCTGGTAGTCAGAGTCTAGCTTTCCTACGGCACCCCTGCTGAAGCGCTCACTCCCCAGCACGCTCCCTCTGCCATAGAGCCGGCCTGCACTCAGAGCCGAGGACGAGGACGAGAAGGATGATGGAGAGAGAGGAGAGGAGCTTGAGACCGTGAATGGCAGCCGGCGAGGCTTCGAATCCATGGTTGAGGAGCACTGCAAGAAAAATAAATAAATAAAAACACACATGCAGACATTTACTGAAATATCCAACTTGAATGACGTGCATGTTAAGGTGAATGTTAAGTTTCATGAGTAACATGAACTTACACATTTTGTAAGCAAACTTCAACATTTTTTCACTTTGGATTACTCACAATTCCAAACTGAGTGTTGCCAGTAGGATTAAGTCCTTATGTAGCTAATGCATGATGCGCCAGCACTTTAGTGCTTTAGCCAGCCTCAACATCTCTACATTCTGCTCAAACATCTATTAACATAAATCATAATCATAGTCATACTCTTCATCTCTAATTAGCAAATCTTCTATTCCAAGTCTTAGGGTTGCACTGCATTCTGGGATTTGGTCTCCAGCTACATTGAATGTATTAATGAGACGATGTTGAAGCTCTTGTTCTTTTATAGAGCAAAATTTCTTAGAAAGTGCTAAAAAAAAAAAAAATCTTTCGCACCAAATAAAATCTTGCTAAACTTCAGTTTACAGCCATTTCACACATTATCTGTAGGATGTGCACTGCAATAAGAACCCCATGCCTCTTTACAAGAACTTATCACTAACCCTCTCAGACATTACTCTTTACACCGAATAAACACAGGAAGGTTTTAAACATTTGCATTAAACATTTCATTTTTTTTTTAAAAACCCCACATGCTTAGGATTAGAACACCTTCACAGGTTATTTTCCCCTCTGTAAACGACAACTACCCCACCATCAGCTGCTCTATAAATACCCCTCTACAGTCCTATCAAAATAGCACACTCCTGCTCCATCAGGTTCAACTTCTGCACAGTTTTCAATTCACAGCTTCCAAAACACAAACCTTCTCTTTGAGGAATTCTTTAGTTTCCACCTTATTGTCCCATCGGCCATTTTGTTCAAGTTTAAAACCACGTCTCCAAGAATTTTAATGTAACGCAGCAACAGAATTTACAACAGTTTAAATGCAATCCTGATTATTTTAAAGTAAATGCTCAATGCAGTCAAAGGTGTTGAAAAACTTGCAATGTACTCATTAGATTTGGTCGCAACTTTATTACTTATTAAAAGAAGCCAAGTCACAAATCTAGAGACGTTTTGGACCTCACCGTCCACCAATGCTCCAAACACACCGATTACCGACTGCCATCGCTTCCAATGTCCAAATCATCATCATCATCATCACTTCACATCACAGGGGCGGCTGTGGCTCAGTCGGTAGAGCGGGTTGTCCACTAATCCACTAACCGTGGGGATGGCGGTTCGAATCCCGGCCCGGGTGATCCCATGCCGAAGTGTCCTTGGGCAAGACACTGAACCCTAAGTTGCCCCCAATGGCAAGCTAGCACCTTGCATGCAGCTCTGCTACCATTGGTGTGTGAATGTGGTCTCATTTGTAAGTCGCTTGTAAATGTAAAAAATGATATTTCTGTAAAAGCTGCTTTGAGACAATGTACCATTGTAAAAAGCGCTATACAAATTGATAAATTATTAAATTATTATTATCACTTCCAGAACTCAAACAGCCCTATTGTTCTGGTCAACTAATTACTGATCGTTATCTGTTCCACCCACAAACCTCTTCTTTGTTTTAAACTCTTCTTGGTGATATTTAAAGTAATAAATTAAGAGTGTTTCTGCATCTGAAACCATTCCCTTCATGTAAATTGTTTAAATACTGACCAGCACGACTTTTTTTTTTTTTGCCATTTTGTCACCAAAAAGCACTCCTTTCTATAAGCAATAAATTATAATCCATTATACCCCAGTGCTGTGGAGTTCTCCAACCTGATTGGTCAGAAGTGTTGATTAATTTTACAACAGCAGCAGCTCTGACAGCAGCGCAGCTGCACATCACCGAGTAATATTAGTGACGAATACAGTAACATTTCTATAGTTTATATAGTTTATGAACCAATAAAAGTGGAGTGAATTCAGAAAAAAAAAAAAAAAAAAAAAAAACACAAAATAGTTGATGACGTCTTCACGAACAGAAGGAGTCTCCAGTGTCAACGTGTTTGCGGTTCCTCATTTCAACATTTTTTCTTTCAAGACAAAAAAAAAAAAAAACCCCACACATGTTCCAAGCTCGTTCAGAAAACCCTCCTCATTTAACATGTTTGATATGCAAATAATCCCGATTATTAATGAATATGCAAAGTAGGGTGTGACGTAGAGCTCTGGCGACATTTTGCGCGTGCAGTAAATACTTTCACGTGCAATCATGACCTGAATCACACACACACACACACACACACACACACACACACACACACACACACTCGGGTGAAAAAGCAACGCAGGAAAAACAAAAACAGTTCACCCAGTCCATCTTGTGTTTAAACACACATGACACCGCGGGCTTCTCGACGCTGTAAACTGCCTGACAGGCTTTCAACACCATGAACATGCGTTTAACATGAATAGACATGCTCTACCTGAGCTCGGGCCTGGAATTCGAACCGAATTAGAACACAGGTTAAAGCTCCAACAAGCTAACAAGGAGCTCCACAGCAGCGTCCATATTACAAACAGACCCATTACCGATTCATATTCTGGAATAGCAACCGAATGTATAACGTCGCTAGGCTAGACAAAACCCCAGGCCCCAGGCGCATTTCCTCCGTTACCAAGCTAGCAGCTAACATGCTAACAACTGGCTACTTTTATACTAGCAAATAAATAAAAAAACAACTAACAAAGCTTGCCAGGCAGTTCACCGAAACGGGTTTTTACGTCAACGCAATATCTAAATGGTCCTAGCAAAGCCCAGCTCCAAACCGCGAACAAACGTGTCTCACCTCTGCTTTTGCGTCTTTTATATCTTCTTTTTCTTAGCATTAATGGCGCTCCGTGTGTTTATATACGGGATGTCACGTGACCCGGTTAGCCCTCCTTTAGGAAACGCGACAACGGCGCCATCTTGTGGCTCCTGATTGACGTGCGGTACAGCCAATAGGATGGCGTGAAGTGACCCGTGTCCCGCCTGCATGTCACTCCACCGTGCAATCAGATCGCCGAATTTAGAAATGGATGTTTTGTCACGGAATAAATGTTTGTGTGATGCAATAACCTCGTCAGTAACACGATGTAAATGAATCATTTTAAGTGTTATGATGAACCACATTTGTCATATTTGTTAATTACAAAAAAAAGAAACAAAAGAAAGAGTTAAAAGCGAAGAATAAATAATTCAGCAGAGATATGGATAATTCCTCTGGAAGAAAATGTACATGTTGCTTACATGACAGTATGTGGGGTTTTATCAGCATATGGAAACCTGTCATAAATGGAGTACAACGAACCAATCAAATAAAATAATGATCTCAAAAACAAGCAAAGATTTAAACAGTGTCAAGTTGGGCCTAATGTTTTGTTGACCTAATTTTTTGTTTTGTTGTGAGGTTTTAGCAATACAAAAAACGTTCTGTATTTAATAAATAGCCCAAATATTACTGTTTATGTTTAAATAATTAGTTTAATATTTAAATATTTGGATTATTTTCATAAAATAAATGTGTACTGATAGTGAACGTGAGATTCATTTATACTCAAATGTTAGGCTGATTGGCGTGTCTAAAGTGTCCGTAGTGTATGAATGGGTGTGTGTGTGAATGTAATTGTGCCCTGCGATGGACTGGCACCCTGTCCAGGGTGTACCCTGCCTTGTGCCCGTTGCTCCCTGAGATAGGCTCCAGGTTCCCCGTGACCCTGAAAAGGAGTAAGCGGTTGAAGATGGATGGATGGATGGATGGATGGATGGATATCCCTGGTTGAGAACCACTGGTCTACTGTGCCTATTATTATTATCCATCCATCCATCCATTTTCCATAACACTTACCCTACACAGGGTTGCAAGGAGCCTGGAACCGATCACAGGGAACTCGGGACACACCCTGGTACCAACCCAGTTTGGAAATGCCAATCAGCCACCAACACATGTCTTTTGAAAGGGGAGGAACTTGTACCTGTAGGAAACCCCTGAAGCACGAGGTTGGAAGAAGGTGGAAGGGCTTGAGTGTCTTTTACAGAGCCCTGACCTCAGCCCCACTGAACAAATGTTTGTGTGATGCAATAACATCATCAGTAACACGATGTAAATAAATCATTTTAAGTGTTATGAACCACATTTGTTATATTTGTTAATTACAAAAAAGAAAGAGTAAAAAGCGAAGAATAAATACTTCAGTGATTGTGCCCTTGATGAACTGGAACTGGAGACTCCTCACCCAACATCGGCGCCTGATCTCAACCTCACTAATGTGCTTGTAGCTGAATGAACACAAATCCCCACAGCCACACTCCAATATCTAGTGGAAAGGAAAGACTTCCTGGAAGAGTGGAGCTTATCATAACAGCAAAGGGGGATGTTTCACAAGCACACATGGGTGTGATGGTCAGGTGTCCACATACTTTTGGCCATATAATGTACAAAGGCTGTACAAGCAAACCCAAACGACAGAAGAGAATAACCTGCGTGAAATATATACAGTTGAATGACAATGGTTGCACACCCTTAGGAAGAACAAGAGTATTAATTTATGATGGATTTTACCTGTGAGTGTGTATGTGATTGTGCCCTGCGATGGACTGGCACCCTGTCCAGGGTGTACCTTGTGCCCGATGCTCCCTGTGATAGGCTCCAGGTTCCCCCGTGACCTTGAAAAGGAGTAAGCGGTTGAAGATGGATGGATGGATGGATTTTACCCATTAAGCGAAGGGGCACAAACTTTCGCACTGAACTCACACGTCAGTTTTGCTTTGTGTCGCCAGAGGGCGCTGTGTGTCGCTCTGATTCCCCCACATGCTGCTGCACTTTGCCTTTCTGCTCGCATGGAGCCACATGGTATTTACCCTATCACTGAGTTAATTAGAAATGCTGCAGATGTGATAATGAGACATTAATTAGAATAATAAACATCAGCGCTATTGTATTTAAATCCTAATGCAATAACGTACACCAAGACGCCTACAAGCCCCAATAATCATAAATATGCTAATGCGCTCAGATTTGTGCACGTGGAGTGTGAAGAGTTTAGTTTTAGCAAAAGATCCGGAAATGAATTATCAATGAATAACTCCGAAATAAGGTGCAGTTCTGTGTCACTGGCTTCTACCGGTAGTGTGTATCTTTATACAGTATATGAGAAAGTGCGCGCGCGCGTACGTATGCGTGTGTGTGTGTGTGTGTGTGTGCGTGTGTGTGTGTGTGTGTGTGTGTTTGTGTGTGCGCGCGCGCGTATGCGTGTGTGCGTATGGGTGTGTGTGTATATGTGCGTATGCGTGTGTGTGTGTGCGCGCGTATGCGTGTGTGTCTTTCTTTCTTTCTTTCTTTCTTTCCTTCTTTTCTTTTCTTTCTTTCTTTCTTTCTTTCTTTCTTTTCTTTCTTTCTTTCTTTCTTTCTTTTCTTCTCTTTCTTTCTTTCTTTCTTTCTTTCTTTCTTTTCATCTCTCATTCTTCTTTCTTTTCTTTTCTTTCTTTCTTTTCTTTTTTTCTTTCTTTCTTTCTTTCTTTCTTTCTTTCTTTCTTTCTTTTCTTTCTTTCTTTCTTTCTTTCTTTTCCTTCTTTCGCTCTTTCTTTCTATCTTTATTTCTTTTCTTTCTCTCATTCTTCTTTCTTTTTTTCTTTTCTTTCTTCTTTCTTTGTTTTCTTTCTTTCTTTCTTTCTTTCTTTCTTTCTTTCTTTTCTTTTCTTTCTTTCTTTCTTTCTTTCTTTCTTTCTTTCTTTCTTTCTTTCTTTCTTTCTTTCTTTCTTTTGCTCTTTCTTTCTATCTTTCCTTTCTCTCTTTCTTCTTTCTTTGTTTTCTTTCTTTCCTTCCTTCTCTTTCTTTCTTTCTATCTTTCTTTCTTTCTTTCTTTTCCGTCTTTCACTCTTTCTTTCTATCTTTCTTCTTTCTTTGTTTTCTTTCTCTCATTCTTCTTTTCTTTTCTTTTCTTTCTTTCTTTCTTTCTTTCTTTTCTTCTCTTTCTTTCTTTCTATCTTTCTTTCTTTCTTTCTTTTCCTTCTTTCGCTCTTTCTTTCTTTCTTTCCTTTCTTTCTTTCTTTCTTTCTTTCTATCTTTCTTTTCTTTCTATCTATCTTTCGTTTCTTTCTTTCTTTCTTTCTTTCTTTTTTTCTTTTTTTT
>JAFFST010045903.1:20195-31731 GCA_022414735.1 Noturus placidus | reverse complement strand
ATATATATTATTATGCTTTTTTATACAAAACTGCAGATTTTATTTAAAAAAGAACTTAAATATCCAAAAGGTTCAAGGGTAAACCTTATGATTTCTGAGGATAAAGTAAGAATTAGGTTTAGAAATAGTGTCACGTCTCGCCTGCCGGGACTCAGGAACGCAGGACGCCGCCTGCCGGGACTCAGGAACGCAGGACGCCGCCTGCCAGGACTCAGGAACGCAGGACGCCGCTTGCCCGGACTCAGGAACGCAGGACGCCGCCTGCACGGACTCAGGAACGCAGGATGAGGAATGCTCATCCGCTTCCTGAGGGGTTGAGACCTCCCCCTCGGTCTCTGTGGTGCCTGAGGCAGCCAGGTTAGCCTCCTGCTGAGGTTCCAGGGCGTGCTGTATGACATGGGGGTCAAGGGCATGGGATGTGACGTTGCTCTCAGACGTGAACGTGCCGTGGCTCGGCGGTCGGGACGTGGACGTGCCTGGGCTCTGCGGCCGGGACGTGGACGTGCCTGGGCTCTGCAGCCGAGACGTGGACGTGCCGTGGCTCTCGGGTTTGGACGGGACTGAATCTGGACTCTCGGGCTCGGACGGGACTGAATCTGGGCTCTCGGGCTCGGACAGGACTGAGACTGGGCCCTCGGGCTCGGACGGGACTGAGACTGGGACTGAGACTGGGCTTTCGGGCTCGGACGGGACTGAGACTGGGCCTTTGGGCTCGGACGGGACTGAGACTGGGCTCTCGAGCTCGGACGGGACTGAGACTGGGACTGAGACTGGGCCCTCGGGCTCGGACAGGACTGAGACTGGGCCCTCGGGCTCGGACTGAGACTGGGACTGAGACTGGGCTCTCGGGCTCGGACGGGACTGAAACTGGGCTTTCAGGCTCAGACGGGACTGAATCTGGTCTCTCGGGCTTGGACGGGACTGAGACTGGGCCCTCGGGCTCGGATGGGACTGAGACTGGGACTGAGACTGGGACTGAGACTGGGCCCTCGGGCTCGGACGAGACTGATACTGGACCCTCGGGCTCGGAGGGGATTGAGACTGGACACTCGGGCTCTGACGGGACTGAGACTGGACCCTCGGGCTCGGACGGGACTGAGAATGGACCCTCGGGCTCGGACGGGACTGAGACTGGGCCCTCGGGCTCGGACGGGACTAAAACTGGGCACTCCGACGTGGGCACGTGGGAAACTAGGCACTCCGACATGGGCACGTGGGAAACTGGGCATTCAGATGTGGGCAGAGACAAAGCAGGGCTTTCGGGCGCGCACCTGGACTCTGGTGAACCCTGACTTACCGGCATCGACAGGTGTGTGACAGCGTCCTCCGGCCGCGTTATTAGCGCCTGCATGCGGGTGAGCCTTGCCATCTCTATTGGGATGTAGTCCATGTACCACTGGTATAGTGGTGAGTCTTCTGCGCCGACCTGCTTCAGCTGCTCCAGCAGGTCTATTTGCTCTGCCAGTCGCTTCCTTGCGACCGAAAGCTCCTCCGTGTTTCTGATCTCAGAAAAAACATAGTCCGCCATGATGTTATTGGCTGCTGCGTCCTTGTTTAAGGCGGAATATTCTGTCACGTCTCCGTGACGGCGGAGAATGAGACGGGACGCAATTGCAGTGCAAACAGTGCTTTATTTACAAAAGTGTCACATAGTGTAATCCACAACGTAAATCTAACAGAGGTAATCCAGAAACAGGCAAGGGTCAGGCGATCAGCAAACAACGTAAACAGGGCTAGGTAAAAGACGAGGTCGAGGTCACAAGCAGAGTGGGTCGATACATAAAAACCGGATACGGGAAATCTAAGCTATGATGCAAAACTGGGCATCTGGGGCGGCTGTGGCTCAGTCGGTAGAGCGGGTTGTCCACTAATCGTGGGGTTGGCGGTTCGAATCCCGGCCCGGGTGATCCCATGCCGAAGTGTCCTTGGGCAAGACACTGAACCCTAAGTTGCCCCCGATGGCAAGCTAGCACCTTGCATGCAGCTCTGCTACCATTGGTGTGTGAGTGTGCTCTCTTTTGTAAGTCGCTTTGGATAAAAGCGTCTGCTAAATGAATAAATGTAAATGTAAATGTAAAACTGGTAGCGGAGGAACTGGTTTTAAACACCATTACGAACCAAAACCCGAGACTTAACATGAACGTAACGCGAACCTGGACAAGACTATGGAAGTTATCTAAATACATGCGTAGACCGAGACAAAGACGT
The DNA here is from genome assembly GCA_022414735.1 of Noturus placidus. Taxonomy (NCBI): domain Eukaryota; kingdom Metazoa; phylum Chordata; class Actinopteri; order Siluriformes; family Ictaluridae; genus Noturus; species Noturus placidus. The sequence goes on along the minus strand of JAFFST010045903.1, from coordinate 29,523 downwards.
TCAAACATTCAATATTCCGCCCGAGTGCTCGCAGTTGCATGGTATAAATACACGCTGTATCATTGCATTAGATTACTAACAGCTGCGAGCACTTGGGGCACGTGACAGCTAAAACACATGAGACAACCAGGGAGGAGATATGACACCAAATGTAAACAAAAGTCCACGTGTTTAGAACTGACAGTCAAGTCCGCTTCGGAGCCGAGCAAATGCAGCACGCATGCATGGCGCATGCGCACTGCTTCCGGGGAGATCCATGACAAATAGCTGTCACGACGCAAGACGTAAGGGAGTAGGATATGGAAGCAATTGCAGTTAAAAGCTTTTGGGCAGGCAGATAAATCCAAAACATGAAACAGATGCGTAGTCAAAAACAGGCAGTGAGTTGGGCAATCAGCAAACAGGCATAACGAAGTTGTGGTCAAAGAAAATAGGGTCCACGTTGACTTCAGGTTGGAGTTCTGCAGGTGCTTTCTTGTGTAGCCATCTGTGTTTACGCCAGCTGCTCTTGAAGCATCGCTGGGAGCAGAAAAATTATTCCAGGATACCTAGTTTCATGCATGTAGGACACCGCAGCTGAGCCACTTTCCAGCAGCCCTTAGCCAAGCAGAACGGTGTCACCTCCACCACGTTGGCCGGAGCCTGAAGCGAAGCTGTGGATTCTACCATATCCATCCACTTGTAATAGAGGTGAAATGGTGGGTCAGCCTGGGTCGTCCCAGTGAACTGAGTCACATTATTGAGTGCACTGGACCTTGTAAGGACCAGCGGCTCCGTCCAGTCATGGGCCGGGCCATGAAACAGGGATGCTAGGAAAGCAAGCCACTGTTTCTTGTCAGGCTTGGGATGTGCCAGGCTAGAGAAGTACACCTGACTGTGGAAAAGTAGCTCTCCAACCCATAAGTCTCCAACGGGAGTTCAGCGGCAGTCCACTGGGGGAACTGGACTGATAAGAAGCGTGCCCAGTAATCCATATATTTACTGCCGTGATGCTCTCCTCATTCTCCTGCTGCTTCCATGTTTAATTCTGTCACATCACGAGACATGGGAGTAGGATACTGCAATTGCAGTTAAGAGCTTTCATGAAAAGCAGGCAGGCATACAAATGCAAAACGTGAAACAGATGTGTACTCAAAAACAGGCAGTGAGTCGGGAAATTGGCAAAGAGGCATAAACAGGGCAAATCAGGAATCGAAGTCGTGGTTTGACCCACAGAAAACAAGGGTCAAAACACAAAACAAGAAACATGAACTATGACTATGAACTGGGAGCAGAAAACACCAGCGTGGACAAAGTGAACTAATCTAACGAACTATAATAATCTATACAACTATATTTAATACTTCGCGAGGTGTACAGGGAAGTCAGCGGTATATATCCCCAACATAATCAGCGCAAAGAGCTGGCAGCTGAAAACAATAAAGTTACCCCCCTCCCCCGAGCATCAACCAATAACAGAACAGAGAGAAGACAGAACAGAAACAAAACAAATGCACGTGTCCATAGTAAACAATGTCACGGTTGTCCACATTCGAAGAGCGAGCGCTCGCATGCCTTCTCTTGCGCTCCAAGTGCGCTGCTTAAAGGGGAGACCGTGACAGTAGCATAGCATTAATCATCTGCATTAATTATTATGTCAGTGGAAAGCTCTCACAAACAGACAAACATGGGTGTGTTTTTGGCTATAGACCTAGACCAGATGCATAAGTATCCACATCCAAGCATGGACCTTACACCTTGCTGACATGCACATGCACACACACACTCCTGATTCCTGTCTATGTCTCTCATTTTCCACATGATTTAAATACACCTCAGACTGACCACCTCTCATCAGTGGAGACAGTGTGGCCAGTGGATGGAAAAGTTGACACACTCAGCAACTGTGCAAACAAGTAGCTGCGTTTTTGGATGATTTGTATGTCTCTGTGTGTACAGTATGTGTGCATTTTAGCTTGAGGTTTAGTGGGTGGTATTGAACTGAGCATGCATATGTTTTGGAAAAATATATTGTGTGTGTGTGTGTGTGTGTGTGTGCGTGCGTGTGTCAGAGAGAGAGAGAGAGAGAGAGAGAGAGAGAGAGAGACCAGTTCATGCTTGATTGATAGCAAGATTGTTAGTAGTGGTTCATTAAGAATAAGAATGTTACTTTGAGACAGCACTCCACAGCAAGCAACCAGTTTGCCTTATTGTAAATTTATAAATTAAGAAATTAAAAACAACAATGAAAAAATATGTCTCTACAAGTTTACCCTCTCATTGTTGCCAGCTGGTACTGTAAGTTACTTACTTTGCCAATTTAATCAATAAATATCTGAGTTTTCCTCAGTGTTGAGTTATTTTCTTGAACATCTCATCCCAGATGTTATTAGTAATGTATTAGTTATGTATTATTAATTTAGAAACTGGTTCCATAAATCAGCACTTTTCAGCTGCCAAAGCTGGAATACCAGTTTGTTCACCTTGGCTTGTGTTTAGGCAGCTGATCTAAACCAGGCTGGATTTTTCAACAGGGACTTTTGTTCTTACTTTAACTAAGCTCAGCCCACATGTTTGTGGGACAAGTTTCCAGAGGTATGTCTCAACCAGCTCCCTAGTTCAGTAGTCAGGGCACTGATCATGGAGTCAGCAATTTTAAGGGCTGTCTCAATCACAAAATCCTTCCAGTGCACAGGAATAGTCACTCCCTAAAAAATCCCATAATGCTCCGCAAAATCCAGGGAGGATCGATGCTCACTATATTCCCTTACTGGAAATATCATATTTTCTGAAGCCTCTCTAGAATCCAGAATCCAGAATCGGTCTGTCTTTGCCAGCCAAGAGTGGTCAGCGCAGACCACAACGATCTGCCCAGGTCTGTCGATCCTGGGTGAGCCCCATCCAATTGTGCCCCAGATCTCATCGTAGTGAGTCGCGCCATCGTGTTACAGGGCGTCCGAGTGGCTGCTTGATGTCAATCGGCAGCCAGACAGTGCCTTCTCATGTCCATCTTTCGTCCGTACGCCGCATTAGGTGCCAGGCCCAGCGCTTCTTGGCCTTATTAGCCATATCCACCACGTCGGCCACCCTGGTCATGGCCTGCAGCTGTTTGTTGCGGACGTGGTTGTCCCGTTTAACACCGATCATGCGGCGCTCTATTGTGCATTCAGTCACGGCCAGCTTTTGCCGGTCGGCCGCCGTTGCCGCCCAGGTCTCGGCCCCATAGAGCATAGCCGGCAGAGCGATGCTGTTGAATAGGGCGGCCCTGAAATCCGGGTCGATGGCTCTGTTGGTGGCCGTCTCGGCAATTGAGCCATAGCTGACCCAAGCGGCTTGGCGTCGTTGTTCTAGTTCTCGACCAATCTTGTGGCTGGTGGTCAGCTCTTGGCCCAAGTAGATGTAAATATCGTCTTGTTGGAGCTGGTGCTGGCCGACATGAATGGTAGTGTCGGCCACCTGTTCGTTGCACATCCACTTGGTTTTGGTCAAATTGATCTTGAGGCCGAATCGAGCACCGGCCTGGTTGAGCTGGTCAAGCCGCTGCTGTACATCGACCGCCAAACAGCCGATCAGCACGATGTCATCGGCAAAGAGCAGGTGGTTGAGCCAGCGGCCATTGATCTTGATGCCTACCTCATCCCAGTTGAGCTGATGGAAAATTTGCTCTAGGCAGGCATTGAACAGCTTTGGCAAGATGGTGTCGCCCTGCTTGACCCCACAAATGACTTCGATGTTGAGCGGCCGGTCTAACAGGGTAATGGTGGTGGTGGTGCAGTTGTTGTTAAGCTCCTTCAGCAGGGCCACGTGTTCATCACCAATGCCCTGTTGTTGGAGGTCGAGCAGCATGGCATTGATCTCGACCGAGTCAAAGGCCTTCTCATAGTCGACGAAGGCCAAGACCAGCGGCATCTTGTACTCCCTGGCCCGCTCGAACTGTAAAAGCGCCTGCACTCGGCTTCGATGCCTGACCGAGTCCTAGTAGTCTGCCCGTCGGGCGTCTTCAGTGCCGATACTTGGCCGCGCTGCTGCTGCATCGCCTGCCTGCACTTTTTCAGGCTCTTGCGCTCCTTGGCTGTCGCCAGAAGGCGCTGCTGCTTGTACTGGTCGAGGTCAGTCTTAATCTGCTGCCGGATCTGCTTGCATAGCAGGCTGTACTCGACGTGTGTAGGCCCGTCGGCGCGCATCTGTCGCCGCCTCTGCATCAGGGCCTTGGTGGTGTCCGAAATTCGGCTGGCCCGGGCCATTGGTCGCCACTGCAGCTGCATAGTGGGCTAACCTGAACAGGCTAATGAAGTGGTCGTAGTCTTGGTCGATGTCGGCTTCAAGCTGGGCCCAATTGGTGTGGTCAATCAGAGTGTGAAAGACAACAGGGTCGGTGGTGACCGGCTGTCTTGCCCGGTTGCTGGCTGCCAGTGCGCGCTTTTCGATCCTGCTGTCGATGACCAGCTTGGCCCTTACCGGTTGATGGTCGCTGTCCGTGTTAAAGAACTTGCGGCCAATGACAGTGATGTCCTGTAGGATACGGTGGTGGCTGCAGAGGATGTAATCGATCTCGTTGGTTGTCTTTCCATTGGGAGACATCCATGTCCATCGATGGCTGGGATGCTTTTTAAACAGATTGTTGCCAATGAACAGCCGGTTGCTCTCGGCCATTGCAACTGGTTGTTTGCCCGGTCCGTTTCTGTTGCCGCTGGCGAACGGACCAACAAAACGCTCGCCGTCCATCCTCTTGCCCACCTTGGCAATAAAGTCGCCCATCAGGACGAGGTAGGTGGCGCGGGGGGTAGTGGCTGCCTCGACGGCCTCACAGAACTGCTCAAGCACGTCCTCATCTTGCTCGGCCGCAGCTGCTGTAGGCGCATATGCCTGCACAATCCGGATGGTGGCTTTATTGTGCAGGCACAGGGTGAGCACGCCGACTCGAGGGTTGGTCACATCGACCAAGTCAATCATCGACGACCATCATTTGAATACAATGAAGCCGACGCCACAGACAGGCCGTGTCTCTTTCCTGGCGCCCAAAATGACCGTCCTGCCATCGTCATGGCGCGCGTGCAACGGCTCCCGGTGCTTGGTCTCGCACATCACAGCGGATGATGTTCAACTCATCCAGGATGACAGCCAGATTGGCCTTATTCGACATGGTCCTGGCGTTAAAGGTAGCGATGTGGAGCGCCATGGTGGTGGTCCGGTCCTTTAGTTGGTTTCCAGATGGCGGCCTGGTACCTGAGATTTTTAGCAGCCTCTCGCCCCTGGCTGGATCGCTCCACTGCCGTAGAACGGGCACAGGGTCGTGCAGGGTACTGAGGCCCTTGTTTATCATTGCCGTTGCAGTTGGGTTCAGACCTCGGCTTGCAAGGCCACTAGGTCTGTGCCCTCGTCCTTAGCCAGGTGTCTGTCAACTTCTCAGCATGGTTGAACCTACCAGGAATTGCTTCCCGCTGCACATCGCTGACAAACTACTGCCCCCCCTCCCCCCGCCACAGTGAGGCGGACAAATAGGTCTGGGGGGGAGCCTCTCAGCTGGAAAAAAAAACTGGAGACGAACTCTCAGCCAACTTCCGGCTACAAATGTAAGTAGCTTGTTACTGTTGTAACTCTTAGATGATTACTTACATGATTTTTAACTTTATTAGATGTTCTATATTTGGTTTGTTTGAGTCTAATGACTTTTAAATGTTTAATGATTTTTTAAAATCCACTAGTTTGTTTACTTATGAAATGTGTGTGATCAATCCAATCCTCTATTTTCTGTACCTGTTATCCTTACTGAGTCACGGTGAAACTGGAGCCTATCCCAGGGGGCATGTGGCACAAGGCGGGGGACACCCTGGACAAGGTGCCAATCCATTGCAGGGCTCAATCACACACACAGTCACATACCAATTTATACACTATGGACACTTTTTTGAACATGCCAATCAGCCTACCATACATGTCTTTTACTGGGGAAGGAAACCGGAGTACCCGGAGGAAACCCCAAAGCACGGGGAGAACACGTAAACTTCGCACACACAGGGCCACAGTGGGAATCGAACCCACAACCCTAGAGGTGTGAGGCAAACATGCTTACTATTAAGCCACCTCCCCCATGTGTGTGATTAAGCTAACAAATTATATGACAAAAAACTTAACTGTTTTTAGGTTTTAAATTTTTAGTGTTTTACAACACAAGTACATAGTCATGTCGCCGAAAATTCAGTTCTCACTATCCCAATGTGTAGTGAGTCAGCATCCTTTACCTTGCCCCAACTCATATACACGATATAATGATTCACTACCTACTGAACTAGAAAGCTGTTTGAGACATACCCCAGGTATGAGTCCATGCACATAACTTAAAAATGTTTTTAAACAGAAGAATGACTTTTGCTCTGAATTTGATTTCATCCAAGAGTTTAGGGGTGGATTTTTCAGGAATTTATAGATTTATAAAGGCATTTTTTACTCTATAACAGCCATCACTCAGATCACATCATGGCTGGCTGACATAGAAATGAACCTCCCTATAGTTTGCACTGTGAGCTCCACTACATTAGCCTGTGATAGAAAAGCTTGAACCTTGAGCAGTCAAATGAAGAATTTGGAGCAAAACAGAAGTCTAAATGGAAAGAAACCACAGACACAGCCTTGTACGTCTCTTCTCATCGAGAACATCAGAACCACTGCATTCATCAGCAGAGCCAGTATATTTTTTGCCTCTGAGTTGGATCGTCTGTTTGGTGTCTTGTGGTTCACCACAACTTTTTAGAATTAACTTGATTAATGGCAGAAATATTCAGCCGTGTTTGCCATAGTGCCATATTGTAGCAATTCCCACCATCATGCTGAGCCCTAGGTTTAAAAAAAAAAAAAACTTCTAGCCAGATCACATATGAAACAATTTTGCAATTTTCCTTTATATTTACACACACAAACACACACACACGCACACATATAAAACGTTGTTGTGTATGTTTTTCTGTATCTAAGGAATATATCTAAAGAAAGACTTCGGAGAGACAAAATAATATTGGCCAATATCTGAACTTCCTCTCACATTCCTGTTTGCTATCTGTCTGCCTGTTCTCTTTGATTTGCCTCTCTGCCTGTCTCTCTCCCCATTTCTTTGTCTGATCTCCCCCTATAATCATGGCGAGCTGAGTGCGGCATGGATCATGTAACGGAACACATCTATCACTTAGGCTGTATTTGTCCAGGCCCCAGCCCAGAACAGGGTGTGTGAGAGAAGGAGGTTGAGAGAGAAAAAGAGAGAGAGAGAGAGAGCGCAGGAGAGAGGGAAGGAGGGGGGAAATGGAGAGAGGAGGGGGTTAGTGTGAACAGGAACGTCTTTGTAAGGCGCCCGGGCATTCCGTTCCCCCAGCACTGTGACATGAAGCCCCCTCACAATGGGGCTTCATTCAAGAGGCAGAAGTCAGGCAAGGGAACATGGAAAGGATATCAGTTCTTATAGCTCTTCAGTCCCACATCAAATTCACTGTCAGGGCCTCCACATGGGAGCCATACACCTACCTTATACCTACACACCACCCCCAACACCACTCATCCCAACTGTTTTTATATACTGTAAAAATCAGTGGGTCATGACTCTTTAAACCGTTCTGATTTAAGAAGGTGTCCAAATGTGGGTTAGCAGATATGGAACATTTCTTGGAAACTTTGAGTTAGTTATGCAAGTTGTGCAATTTCCAATCGTTTACTTTACAAGCCATGTAGACTTGCATGTAGGTGATTTATCCCATCATTCTAGGGATCATTTGTGGCCAATGAATCAGAAGATGGTGATCACACTTTATTAATGACTTTTGCAAGTGTGGGTCACGTATTCATTTCATTATATGTGACTTGAGCAAACGTAAATATGTAGGAGAAAACTCGAGTTGGAGCTTTGGGCTCCTTATACTTTGCACAAGATGACATATTCCTGCTTGCTGAACATTCAAAAACCTTAAAAGTGCAAAAAAAAATATTTCTAGACACATGAAGTTAGACAGAAACATAAGTGGGTGATTCCCTGACTGGAGTACCCTTTGTGTCTTACTGATGTGTAAAAGCCTGTTTAAATATAAGTGCAGTTTCCTTCACAACAACCTGTGTGTGCATAATTCAGATAAATAAAATATCTACAGCACTTAGAATATAATATCTACAGAAATTAGAAAACAGCATTTTTGCCAGTCCCACTATACCTACAGATGACATTTTAAAATTACTGTCTTAATGTCCTCATGCCATTCACATTGAATGCTAGTTAATATCATTTTGTGCATATGCTAATACTATGCTAAAATTTCGATGCTGTTACACTGTTAAAAATGCTGCAAAATAACCTTGTAAATGTCAGATTGTTGCCAGAGATGTTTTCTTAGATTCAATGTATAAAAAGTATTAAAAATATATAGTTTAAATATACAGTGCCCACCACTAATATTGGCACCCTTGGTAAATATGTGCACAATATGTTGATCGTGATCGACCGGTCGATCGCAAAGGAAGTGCGGGTAGATCGCCATTTAAAAAAAAAAAAAAAAAAAAAAAAGTTTGTGTTGATGTACAGGACAGCCAGTCTGAGATTTCGTCTTTTCTCTCACCACACGTGTGTGATCAAACACGCCAGCACTAAAGACTAGTGAGCGAAATCACCGACTTATCTTTTTTCAGTCTTTTAAAGACAAAACCCAGCTCCCAGTATGCATATTAATATCAATCACCATGGACAATGCGCCCGCAATGAGGTCTGCGACCACACTGGGCTCCTACACACTGACGTGAGATGGCTTAGTAGGGGTAAATTCCTGCAGAGATTTCTGTCCAGAGATAAGGGAGTTTCTAGTTGCTGTTAAACATGCAGAATCTCCCAACTCAGTGATGATCAGTGGCATATTTAACCGATCTGACCAACATGTTAAATGAGCTTAATTTGGCTCTGTACAGAAAAGACATAACTGTGGTCAATATGATCAGCTCAGTTAATGCCTTTAAATGGAAACTGCACCTTCTGTCCTCAAAGCTGCAGCACCATGAACTTCAGAACCTCGCGTCAGAGCTGGAGACGCAGTGGAAGGCTTGTGCGCAGTTGAACATTGCACTGCACAGAGCATATTGACAATGTCGGTCAGAGTTTGACAGACTCTTTCAAGACTTTACCTTACTGGAGCCAGTCGCTACTATTATTTATGTGAGTCAGCCCTTTCCCACATGAAGATTATTAAGTCCAAATACCGGTCCACAATGACTGATCATCATTTGGAGGTATGCTGGAAACTGATTACCAGCAGCTACTGTCCGGAATATGCAACCCTGGCTGATTCTATTCAGTGCACGTCATCAGAGTAAGGTACTGATCAAA